>PVKM010010001.1:0-35734 GCA_004027735.1 Carollia perspicillata | reverse complement strand
TAGAATTAGAACTACCAACAAGGATGAACCTAAAATTTCTATTTTGCATCAAAGCCCTGCTATCAAATGCTTTTGATTGGAATATAATCAGTCCCATTAGCACATTTAAGAAATCAATTAGCTAAAAGTAGTGGGAAACTGTCACGTTTACTGTGCGCAATGTTGTAAGAGCAGAGGGACGGCGGCACAGGATCCAGAAAAGCAAACTTCATGTTGGGAAGCTGCACTCTAACACCAACTGACACACGCATTCATATTGTGCTCTGGTTGAAGTCTCACGTTACATTAAATTATAGTTCTGCAGCTGGGTAACGAAAGCTGGGGATGATTTCTGGTCACTTTTCTTCAGAAAGTCCTTCTTCTGAGGCTGCAAGGCATGAACCTTCACTATCATTTAGCCACTCCACCAATCAACAACCAGACCTTGATTTGTCCACATCCTCAAATCAACAAAGGCTCTGCAATGTTTTTTAGGATTAATATATGGAGACAGTGAAGAATACTAAGTGAGAAAATTACCATGATCAAAGGAGTGGTAATTAACAAGCTATCTTCCTTTCCAGATGCCAGATACTTTTCCTGTCTCATCCTATTCAGTGGTCACTATGCACTCCCGGCCCACATGTACACCTGATGAAGACTGCCACTTCGTTTACAAAGAAGAAAAATGGAACTTAGAGAGGGTGAGTACCTTGCCCAGGGACTCGAGGCCAGGAAGGGGCAGAGTGACTGCGGCAATTCCGTTGCCTGCGACCCCGCCCGTGCTCTCGCCACCATGATGCGCTGCTGGGCGCACCACAGAGCAAGGTAAAGCAACCAAGAACAGAGTGACTTGGGCTGTCAAGTCAATACACTAAGGCAAATAACACCGCGAATGCATTTTATCCTTCCAATATATTTTTGGCGGAGAACAAACTGCCCCAGGAGAGGTACTGTATAATTTCATTTGGAGCATTGTCCTTCTGTAGCGGCAAACTGGAACATACACACACTAAAATCAGATTGCAATTAAAATCCAATTATAAATATATTATGATATTAGACACCTACCCAGGAAAGATCCAGCAGGGGACCATCTCTGAAAGGCAGTGTGTCACTGTCTTCGAACTGCTTCCCCGGGCACGGCCGACTGTGCCCTCTGACCTTGAGGGTGTGTTGAACAACGCCTGGCAGCCTTTCTCGGAGCGGAAAAGGGCTCAGTTTATTTCTCATGATGGAGGAACTTTAATAACACCATTACCCATTGACCTTGGAGGATGATGTGAGGAACACTGAGTCTTCCTCATGCAGATTATTAAACAAATTAAACACGACACTCAAACTGGTGGGATTCCAGAGACGGGATTCTGTGTGACGTCAGAAAACACAGGGTCGCAGAAAAGGTCTCTGTGGGACCTTCCCACATTTTAGGCTCTTTATTAAACTTGTTACTTCACTGAACTGAAGTGTTTAGAAAATACTTATCAAAACAAACAGGCAGTCATTTCCCCACTACCTGATATTTTCGTTTCTTACATGATTTTAGAAACCAAATTAATGAAAATATCGAATATGCAGCATATCTGACAATTCGGGAATTTACTTTCGGTTGCCTACTACAATATTTGCACTCGTGACAACTCAGTTGATTTTCTTTACTTTGACAAAGCATTTCCAGAGCAGGGCTCAGGCTTCCAGCATTTTTCAACAGAGGCTTTTAAGTTCATTCGTCGTCATTACCATGGGCCATCCGGACAGATCGCCCGCACAACTGCGCTCGTCTGCCCAGCTCTCCGGCAAGAGCACGGTGCTGTGGCTGACTCTCACTCGATATTTTCAATTTATGAAAATGCCAAGGGGCCAGGCGTTGCACCCCCAGTTTCTTTTTAAGTGGTCTGGCAGAGACTACAAGTCCACACTGCACGCACCAACCTCTAACAGCTATAGGACAGGTGCTAATTAATCCACCTAATTATGCAGTGAGTGGAAGAGGCTTGCCCATAGGATTCTAAATCTGGAGGAAAAAAAATGAGAAGGGAAAATGGAGGCAAAACGCTTTTGGTTTCACACTGAAACATAATTTCAGGAGTCAGCTCACTTGTCATTTCTACTTAAGTTGGATTGATTCCTGTATTTCCCCTCTATCACAATTGCTGTGTGTGTGTGTTTTTTTCCTCCAGGGGTACACAAAAAGCACTGAGAAGAAATGATAAACTGGCCTGAGAATGATTGGCTTACTTTTATTTTTTTAACTGCAAATAAACAAGAAAAAAGAATCCAAGCAGTATATAAATTTAAATCAGTCCCACAAAATGTGTGAGACCCCAGGTGATTCTGCCGTTCCAGCAGGCCCCTGTTCGCAGGGAACCACTCACACACCTCGTCACAGGAACTCCCCGGACACCCATAAAAATAAATAACATTACAGATACCATGAGCCCAGACCTAGGAGGCTGTTGATTAGGTTCGGGAACTCAGGGATCCGGGAAGAGAGGGATCCTGGGGTGGGCAATCGATTTTATCACATACACTCCCTTGGCCTTTCCAGCCTTACAGGAGGATTGCAATGTCCTTCCTCTGGTTCTCAACTGCCAGCGACACATGCAAGTTGTGATACCTGGCAGGGGAAGGGGAGAGGAGGACTACTGAATTTCCTCCAGGGGAGTCAAAGCAGATCCCAAGGGATCAATGTATTCTCTCAGGAACCACCTAATGTTGGCAACACGGCTCACAGCCTGAGAGAAAGGAAGTCAAGCAATGCACGACGTCCATGGGCACGAGCAGGCAGTGGCCCAGGGAAGGAGAACCGCCGTCTAGTCCTACACACAGACTGACACCTGGGTCTGGCTATGACCCATCCCCTTCTGCGAAGGCCCCCGACCCTTCAGAAGATAATTTAGTATCATGAATTAAAATAGCTGAAAATAATTTTTTAAAAACTGAATAATTTAAGAATTCACATGTCTCGTTAACACTAAATGACTTTCCAGCTGGGCAGAAAATCAAAATCTGCATTTGGCAGTTTTACAAGTCATTATGGAAATATGTCTCCTCTTTATGTGATCTCCTATTTCTAGATATCGTCTTCACTTCTAGATATTTTCCTTCTCTGTATGTTACAGAAGGCACTTGAAGAGGCTAAAAATCCAGGTACCATTTGTGATCCGAAGGCAAAAGTATGTCTATAATAAAATACCTGCTGATCTAAAATGCCAAGGTTTTCCCGAAGACATGTTAAGTGAAAGAAGCCAGACACCAAAGGCCGCATATTGTGTGATTCCATTTACATAAACTGTCCAGAATAAGCAAGGAGAGACGAAGTAGATCAGCCGCAGCGGGGCCTGGGGGAGAGGGATGGAGAGGGACTGCCTACTGGGTGCAGGGTTTCTGTCCGGGTGGGTGGAAAAGTTCTGGAACTGGAGCGTGGTGATGGTGCGCCACACTGTGAATGTACCTAATACCAAGGAAATGCATATTTTTTAATGATTCAAACAGTACATTTTATGGCATGTGTATTTTGCCACAGTTTTTAAAAAGTGACAGTGTTTTTGCATGGTGGAATTAGAAGTCTGCGGAGTGATGAATGGCGGATGAATCAATGGATGAGAGAGCCGGATCACTCCGCTTCATGAGGCCTGAGAGGAAGGTCTCCATCTACCTGGTTTCCTGCTTTCACCTTCCAGTCCTGAGATCTTTCTGCAGTAGAAAGAGAGGCAAGACTGGGAAGACAGGAATGAGGACACAGACCGCCACCTTTCCCTCCTTTCCTGGCCAAAAAGTCCTAAGAGTCCAAAGGAGCAGGGGACCAACCCACAGTCAGCCAACAAAGGTTCCGATAGATTCAACTTCTTAAGAGCATCTGTGCAGACTGACAGTGGCCAGAAGGGAGGAGCGGGGAGGATAATGGTGGAAAGAAGGGGAAGGGAATAGTCAAAGAACATGCGTGAATGACCGATGGTCATGGACAACAGTGTGGGAGCTGGCTGTGGGAGCAGGGGAGGGGGCTGCATGGAGGAGGGCAAACGGGGAAAAACTGGGACAAGTGTAATAGGATAACAATAAAAAAGTAAAAGAAAAAAGATATTTTCACAGTTAAATAAAGTCCAAAGATAATTTACAACCTCAAAAAAAAAGAGCATCTGCAAAGAACAGAAAATTGAAGAGGACTGCTTATGAACTCCAAAATGCCCCGGACGTTTACCTCCTGATAGTGTCTCCCTTCCTTGTCAATAAGGAGGAGAAAAACGGGGAGGAGAAGCAGCAGAAAGAGGATGGAGAAGAGGGGGGATGACAGCTTTTCTTGCACCTTGAGTGCCCGATTAATTACTTTCAAAAGATAGTGCTGTGCTCTGAAGAGGAGGCGTAATATTGGTTATAAAAATATTGGCATAATAATTTACTGGCTTCTTCAACCATAAAATGAAGATGACTCAGATTTGTGTTGGAAGGAATGTCACATGTACACATCTGATTACAAGTAACAGTAGCTGATTCTACACAACCTTAGGGCTGGAGGAGGCTCAGAAGATTCTACAACTCTCTCAGCTTCCAGGGGGAAAGAGAGAGGCCCAGGGAGTTCAAGTAAGGTACCTGAAGAATTGAAAAGACAGTATTTTATGAGGGGCTTTGAATATTTTGATGCTTTGAGGATTGTGATTCTATGCAAATGGAAGAATCAAGTGAAGGCTTTGTTGTTAGCAGCACAAGAAGTTTTGGAAGTAAGGTGGGGGGTAGACATTCAGAATTTAGAGTTAACACATTGGTTTCGATACTCTTCTGCCATCTAATAGCTAAAAGTACTCCAAGTAATTTCATTTCTTTTGGCCTTGATTTCCTCATCTATACAACGGGGAGAAATAAATCTGTCTCTATGAGGATGTTACATGGAAAATGCAGGAAAGGGTTTAACACATCAGCACTCGATACACAACAGTTGTTGTTGGTACCATGGCTGCTGGAATACACTGTAGGGTGGGTTTCCCCTATACATTTCTTTCCACTGTTATGTGTTTCAATGTGTTTACAATAAAGTGTTATGAAATTCATAAAAAATAAGTTAGGGCTTCAAGAAGAAACAAAGAGAAGGCTGGCATCTGTCTTCACAATGTAGTTATGGTATCACTAAGCCCCAGCTCATCAGCCCTGGCCGGTTGCCTCAGTTGGTTGGAGCATGGTACCACACCCCAAAAGGCTGTGGGTTTGATCCCCAGTCAGGGCACAAACCTCTGCTATGGGTTTGGTGCCTGCAGGGCGTGTACAGGAGGCAACCAGTGGATCTTTCTCAAATCCACACTTTTCTCTCTGTACCCCCCTCTTTCTCCCTCCCTCCCCCGCTCAAATCAATAAATGTATCCTCATGTGAGAATTAAAAAAAAATCCAGCTCATCAGTGGTAGCTGAAACCCAGGTCTCCTGACTCCAAATATAAAAGTTTTCCCACTCCTCTACACATATGAATAACCTTAGCACACACACTAGTTTTTAGTTCCTAGGGTGCTACTCAAACCCTCTGTTTCCAGTGAAGCAAAATACAATTCACCTAAGAGGAAGACACTAGCGTGTTTTCTGGGAAGACTTAACTATTTCTGAACACTGGGGGTGAACACAGCCGTCACTAACATCCCTGCCCTTGCTTTTACCAGGGCCTATTTCCATAACTCTCCAGATGACCTGATCTTGCTCAGGTCTCAACAAAGTGTTTCCAGTATGTGCATATTCACCCATTAAAAATAAATAGATGAGCTGTCTTGAAACTGTTTGATTTATCTGTGGAGAGCTGAATCTAGATTCTGTCAAACAGAGTCTTCTCACGGATTTAAGTGGCGCTCGCTGGGCAGGGTGGCTCCAGCCCCTCTGTAGGGAATGCAGCAGTGGTCCCTTGGGAAGCATACTGGGCAGCCTGGGGACTGAGGGCTTGCTGAGCAAGGACTGAGGGAGGTTACAGGGTGCTTTGGCCACTTCTTGGAAAGCTCGAGAAACTAGGATCAAATTAGTTATGCTATGAAAGTAGTGTTTCTGATAGCAAACATGCTCTCCTGTTTGTTACCTGTTAGACAATATCCTAAGCACTTCGCATGTACTAACTCACTAAATCCAAAATAAAAGTCAATGTTCCAAAATCCAAGCCCTGCTTTGGTACAGCAGGGGAAATGCACTGAGCCAAAAGCTCCCATGCTTATGGGGAGTCAAAGAGAAGGGGCCCAGGGCTGAGCAAAAGGAAACCCGACTCCTCACTTCTGGCCCTCAGTGGTTCTAGGGCCAGTCACTTCTCTTCTGTGAAATTTCACACGGCAAATGAGGACATTTTCATTTGGAAAAACTGCACTGAACTGGAACTGGGGATGGCTGGCTGGTGGATCTGGAACGTACCGCAGAGCCTTCACATCCCTCTGGGCATTCCCCATCAACTCCCTTTCTTTCTCCTTCCTGCTCTCCCTCTCTCTTTTTAAAAGAAATCAGATATGCATTCAAGTCTTTAAAAAAATTAAAAAGAGGGAATTCACTCACTAATCTGTCTATTCTCTGGATAAAATGGAAGTAGAAATTCATTGAAATGCATAATTCAGAGTGGTTTATAGAAACCATGCCATTCCAGAAAAATAAATTCAATTCATCTTAATTTCCCCAATGAATAACCACATTAAATGCTAGTATAAATACGTGTCAACAGGAAAATTATTAATTTTTATATCTTAACAGATATCTGAATGATCGATAAACCACAACCTCCATCATGACAAAACAAAGACAGTACAGCCAAGTGTCTAGAATTGTTATTCCTGCTGTTAATTTTTTTTCCATAATAAAATATAAGCATCCTTGTTCCTGTTTTGTAGACACTGAATAGCCCAGTTCAGACTTTTTTCCTTGTTTCCAATATTATCTTTAATAATCTCATGATACTGCAATAAATAATGTCAAAGATGAATAATGAAAATGTAAATTGCAATGTGCTATAATTACAATTCTAAAACAGTGAAGTGCAATAATTAAGGGCTTGTTCTTTGGCAATTATAAACATAAATAGAATTTCCTTTGGCTCTGGGTGCATTCTGTTGTCACAGTGCTGCTGTCAACAAGGCAAACAGCTGAAGAACAAACACGGAATCTACCTGCTGTTGTATAAACCAGGTCAAACAGCGCTGCTGGCGGGAAACAGGGCCCTGAAGTTGGGTACCACCGTTTGCTTGGTACGTTTCTATGACTGACCTGTATAAATGTGTGCTGTTTTTACTGTTAACACTTTTATAAATATAAAGAACTCGCTGAATAAATCTGGCTATAGATCTCGGTATCAAAATGGAACAGCTCCACTGTTGTGAAATCTGGCAGTTAATAAAAATAGCCTGCTTTTTATTAGATTCTTCCAACTAGGGGAACACAATAGTTTAATAGTAACTAAGCACGCTTCAGATGGCAAACTCATGTAAATACTAGAAAATGTATAAAAGAAACAATAGCTTTGTTCCTTATTCTCAAACAAAAGTTGCCTTTCTTTTGTAAGTACTATTTCCAAATGGTTAACATATATGTAAAAGAATGCCAATCAGATAAAATGGAAGGTTCTGCACAGTAACCGCTAACACCCTCTGGGATGCAAAGAGAAAGCCGTCCTGCACACCTGCGTGCATCTTTTGACGACAGGACAGCTACAAATTTAAATTACAGTACTCACAAGACATAAGGTAGTGATTGTCATACAATGAAATAAGTTAAATCTGTCCTTTCAGCAGGTTTACATAACCATCTTCTTGTGAAAACAAAACAAACTAAGACAAAAATGACCCAAAGCAAGAAGAATCTGGAGAAGCATATATCAGGATTAAGAAACCTGGAAAATGGAAGGCTGATGATTGATCAGAGAGGGAGGAGGTGGTCAGCAGATGCTGTAATGTTCTGCAAGCCAGGGGACAGGCTGAGTCAGAAGTTAGAGTGGCCAGGGAGAGCCCAGACAGACAAAAGGCCCATTGGCTCCACTGGAGGTACTTTCAGGCCATGACTACATCTACGTCAACTTATCTTCTCTGCTTTCCTCCAACCTGAAACAAACCAGCCATGTGTTGAAACTGACTCGTTGCTCTGGCATCATATACAGGTTCCCCTTTAGTTCCAGGAATCGGGGAATATTTGTCTGGATGTCTCCTGCCCTTTTCTAAAACGTACCCTTCTCCCTACTGCATCATTAGGCTCAATGAAAATAATCTCTAGCTGCAGCAAACACACTGAAATTCCCCAAAATCCCCCACAGGAAGGCATCTTACCTAAACACAACTGAAGTGGAAGCCAGGTGGGTTTGCTGAAACCACTCTCTGGTTTCTTTTAGGATATGCCTGAGTTCTGGCAGGCTCAGGCAGGTAGGCCACCGATTTCTGGAACCACAGAGCACCCCCAAGCTTCTTTCTTTGTGCATCAGACAGACCTCTTATTTGGTACCCATATTCAGTGCCCTGATTTAGCCTTTTACAGCTCATTGAAACTTTATCTCTCTTCCTCAGAAACCTCCCAAAGGCTGAGAATTGGCTTGGCCAGGCCAGCCTGAAAGGACAGGATGGTCTGCTGGATTTGAAGGGCATACTGATGATGAGTAGTTTCAGAACACGCTGTAAAGTTTCTTGATCAGTTTGCCTTGAAAAAGGTCTGTTTCCCACATAGGGACACGCAGTCTAGAGTTAGCGAAGGGCATGGACTCTGCAGCCTGTCGCTGGGGTTAATGACCAGCTCCTGTTCACCTTCAGTGCCTCAGTTTCCCCCATTTACAAGGCCAGAGGATGGTAAGAGTGCCTTGCAAACCCTGTAAGGCAAGATCCAAAGAATACAAGTAAAGCACTTAGAAGAGTGCCAGGGACAAAGCAGGCACTCAACAACCATTAGTCTTTATGATTAACCCATAAAGAACAGAGCAAAAGCCCTTACATTCAGCCCTGTGGGTAGGAATAACACAAAATTATGCAAAGGTCCAAGTTTGAGTTATAAAAACATAAGTGTACATTTTATTTTAGATTACTAAATGCACATCACAATGTCCAAATGTAACAGGGTGCAGCCAAGAAGGGGGCCCCAAAAAGGGATTTCGAATGGGGTCCAGAACCCAAGGTGTCCAGGAAATAGTAAGATGTCCTCACCCCTTCCTCCCCCACACACATATGTGAGCTGGGGGAAGGGACAAATGGAGCAGGGCCACGGAGAGCTGTTTTGCATAGCAACAGCTTTGCAGCTAACCTCTGGCATGGTCATTTAACATATCCATAACCTTTAACTGGTTTAATAGATATGTTAAATAGCTGTGGCCATGCTTTGAGCCAGGGAGAAGGGAGTGACTTCCACCCAAGACATAACTGGGAGGCAACTCCCCCTGGTTACAGCACCTGTGTGACAGCTTGGGAGGTGATTGGCTCCATGCCATGGGACCACACCTGCCCAGACTCACTGTGGCAGCCCAGTAAAACTAGAAGGATATGGGAGTCCTGGCAAGTGTAGCCGATTGTGGGAGGAGTCAGAAATGGGGGTACAGAGGAAGATTGGCGCAGGGATTTAAAAGGTAGATACGGCAGCCACTGAGGAGAGAGAACCATGCGCTTTTGGCCAGAGTGGGGACCTCCACAGCTTTAGTAGGGGAACCACCATGCGGCTTTAGCAGAGAATCGCCCCTCGGCTTTGGTAGAGTGGCGACCCTACCCTCTCCGCAGCTTTTCGGGGAGATCCACATGGCTTTGCCAGAGTGCAGATCCCTGCAGTTCTTGTAGAAGAGGACCACGCAGCTTTGGGGTGCTCCCTTTGGCCGCGTGGCCTGGGAAGCAGGAGAGACTTTGCCTGGAAAAATGGGTACAAAGAACTCTTGCCAGTAGACCATGAGAAGGTGCCATATTGCTTTGGATTAATTAGAGATCCTGCCTGGATGGTGACACGGCTGATGGTGCCAGCAGCCTGGAAACACGGATGTGGGCTCTTTTCCTGAGTTACAGTACCCCAAATAAGGGCACGGGGGAGACAGGAGCACTGTGTGTGTGTCTGTGGGTATCTTAAAGGACTTTGATACTTTAATGAAGATGTTAGGTCACTACTTTAAGTCTGTATAGCCTTAAATAAACATTTCCTTTCCTTTTCACAAATCTCTGGCATTGAGAGATGTCTTTCCGATTGGCAGCAGGCAGTCGATCCCAGTAGGTGGTCCAGACAGTATTAGTATACTGCCCTTGGGGGGACCCCTGTTCTGTTCTGTAACAGTTTTTGGCATGCCTGGGTGAGCCAAATATTGCCCCCTCCTTGGGCCTCTGTTCTGTAACACAAACATGATTCAGGCCTTTTCTAGATAGATTTGACCCAACAAACATAATGTAAGCAAGTATCTGACAGGTGTGGTCACACCTTGAGACTTTTCAGAGTTTTCTAGGCCTTCAGGAGAATAGGCATCTTCCTTATCAGTACGTCACCACCTCCATCTTTTATTGATTATTACCTCAAGAAAAGTGGCATCTTCCCACAAACCACTGTCCTGACAGATTTCAGGAGCATATACCATGGAAGGTTATTTTTCCCTAGGGTGACAAAGTCGAAAATGTCAACAATTATTTGTCCTATTAGGAAAAGCACATAAAAAGAATTCTTCTTTTGGTCTTACCTACCTGATTAATCAAGAGGAACATGTTTTTATTCTTAGGTATCTATATAATTTCTCAATTCTCTCCTGGGCTTTGGAGGCCACACATGAAAGTCCACATTGTTGGTCAATAATTAGTTTCCTTTTAAAGATGAAACCCCTTCATAGGAACAAAAATCAAAACAAAGGATACCAGAACTAGAACTGAGACCAGAAATTGAAAATTGATGAGGAGATACATAGTTTATTTGCATCAGTTTTCAAACATAGGTGGAATAAACAGATCTATTTGTGAAATAAGCCAAAGTCTTTGCTGAAATTTAATACCCGTCCATAAAACATAATTTAAAAATTAGTATCTTGGCTGGGCTGGGCGGCTCAGTTAGTTGGAGCATCATTCCATACACCCAGAGGCTGCGGTTTCCTTTCCAGTCAGGGCAGGTACAGGAGGCGACCAACAGATGACTCTCTCTCTCTCTCTCTCTCCCCTTCCTCTCTCTAAATCAAGAACTTCCTCAGGTGAGGATTTAAGAAAAATAGTATCTTCATTCCTTTTTTATTTGGAATGACTAGATCCAGAGCCTTTTTTATCTGGAATGACTTGATCAAAGGCATCAGTTATTTATCAGTTACAATTTATCTGTGATACGAACTTCATTGCTTCGGTGGAAGAACTCAATCTGGCTGTTCATTTCTTGAGTTTCCTCAAGGACCCTTAATCAAAAACCCTTAGAAATCACAAAAGTACGTTCCCCCTTTTTTCTAACAGCAGTGCGCTCACTTTCTTTATATTGCTTTGTTTCTGGCAGATGTACCAGTTAAATGCGTGCTTGAACAAAACTTTTGTGTTGTCTGTTTATATCATAACTTTGGAGGAATAATATGACATATTCCACTTACAGCAAGTGCAGACACAACCTACCAATAAAGTCTATTTTGTTCCCCAAAGTGTGAGAATAATATTTAAGTGTGAGAGCTTTTCTCACACTTTGATGTTATTCTCACATTTTTAACGTCAGAGGCCTGTATTTCCACATTTCAAAATTTTAAATAAAACCTACCGCCAAACCCTGAAATCATGCAGCTACAAATGCCAGCACATCTCTCCGTGCAAGTGCTTTGCCTGGCACCAGGCAAGAAGAAAGCAGGACTATGGGACCATGGGTGACCACTCAGAGAGACAGTTGAAAGTAACAAGCTGGCCCATCAGAAAAATCTAATAGACACCAACAAATACAAGGAGCCAGACCCAACACATCATTTCAAATTAAACACAGACAACCAACATGCACCACTATGATCTTTACCCAACTGGCCATCTATCTGCCAGCTCTGAAACACCAGGAAAACTGACGCCCCACGATGGATGGAGAAGTGAAAGCTTTGTGGGGGAGGGGTCAAAATAACTTCTGACTCCTCAAAAGTTCAAGCAAAAAGGCTACCAAAATGTCCAAGTAGAATCTGATTTGAACATCCTTGTGTATCACCTGTTTTCCTTTTTAGGGATCGACTCTGATTTAGTGTGCCACTTCTGGAACTTATTCTCCACTATTCTTGAAAGGGTGTGGAGTATTTCCTAGCTCAGAAACTGTGGCTGTCACTGTCATCCCTACACCAAGACTCTTACTGCCACCACAATGATCTGTCCACAAAACCATCTGGAGTATTTACACTTCCCCTACTTATTTTCCTCCCATTTACAATTCTCCCCCACTTTCTTCCTTAAATGGTTATGTGATGCCAATGGGCATACTTATTAACCAACTGGAACACTTGACCCTAGAGACGATTCCCTTTTAGTGGTGAAGTTCACAGCTGAGTGAATTTGTAACTCGTAACTAATGTTTGAGATTTAATCTACAGTATTGACAATCCAAGCAAAATCATTTAAGTAGGTTGTTTTTTAATTAAAGAAAAAGTAAAGAACAGACTACAATGAGATAAAACAAAATGGGCACCTTGTTACCACAAGACAACATTGCGAAAGAAAGAGATATTATTTATTATAAACAAACAATAAATGAACAGAGTAAAAAAAAAAAAGCAGCTCTCCTAACAATGATTATCTGGAAAAAAAGAAAACATTCCTATTTAGAATAGCATCAAAAACAATAAAATACTTAGGAATAAAGTTAATCAAGGTGGTGAAAGATCTCTACACCGAAAACTCTTAACACATACATGAAAGAAAGGAAAGCAAACACAAATGAAAAGGAATCTTGTGTTCACGATTTGAAAGAATTAATACTGTTAAAATGCCCCTACTATCCAAAGCCATGTACAGGTTCAATGTAATCTCTATCAAGATTCCAGTGGCATTTTTCAGAAAAGTAAAAAAAAAAACAACCCTAATATTTATGTGGAGCCACAAAAGACATGAAACAGCCTAAGTAATCTTGGGAAAGAACAACAAAGCCGGAGGCATCACACTTCCTGATCTCAAGCTATATCATAAGCTCTAGCAACAAAAGCCATTCGGTTCTGCCGTGAAAATAAACACATAGATCAATGGAACAGAATTAAGAGACCAGAAATAAACCCATGCATATATGGTCAATTAATATTTGAAGAGAAAGTCAAGAATCCTTAATGGAAAAATAAAAAGTCTTTTCAATAAATGATGCTAGGAAAACTGGATGTTCACGTGTAAAATAATGAGCTTTCTATCTCACGCCACTCACAAAATTAACTTAAAATGTATTGAACACTTAAATGTAAGACCTGAAACCATGAAATTCCTAGACATAGGGAAATAGCTCCTTGACATGGGTCTTAGCAATGATTTTCTTGGATAAGACATCTAAAGCACAAGCAATAAATGAAAAATAAACAAGCGGGACTACATCAAACTAAAACACTTCTGTACAGCAAAGGAAACAACCGCAAAATGAAAAAGAAAACTTACAGTCCTGGCTGGTGTGGCTCAGTGGATTGAGCACCAGCCTGAGAATCAAAGGGTCGCTGGTTCAATTCCCAGTCTGGGCACATGCCTGGGTTGTGCGCCAAGTTCCCAGTAGGGGGTGCATGAGACGCAACCACACATTGATGTTTCTCTCCCTCTCTTTCTCCCTCCCTTACTCTCCCTCTCAAAAAAAATAATAAAATCTTTATTAAAAAAAAAAACTTATGGAATGGAAATATTTGCAAGCCACATATCTGAAAAGGGGTTAATATCCAAAATATATTTTTTAAAAACTCATATAACTCAATAGCAAAACAAATATTAAAAATGGGCAAAGGACATTTTTCCAAAGAAGTTATATGAATGAAATGCAAATTAAGACCACAGTGAACTATCACCTCACACCTGTTACAATGGTGATAATCGAAAGGACTAGAGATAACAAATGCAGATGAGGATGTAAAGAAAAGGGAAGCCCTGTGCTCTACTGATGGAATTATGAAATGGTGCGGCCGTTATGGAATATGGTATGGAGGTTCCCCAAAATTAAACATAGAACTATCATATGATCCAGTAACTCCACTTCTGGGAATGTAACTGAAGAAAACAGAAACACTGCACAGAAGAAATATGTGCACTGGCATGTGCATAGCAGTGTTATTCATGTTAGCCAAGTCATAGCCTCACCCTAAATGTCTACCGAAGAACAAATGGATAAAGACGAATGAATGGATTGTGTGCACACACACACAAAATAAAGTTTTTTTCAGCCATAAAAAGGAAATTCTGCTATTTTCTACAGCAAAGGTTGTATTATGCTGAGTGAAATAAGTCAGAAAGAAAAAGACAATACCATATGATCTCACTTATATGTGGAATCTAAACACAAAAACTCCTAAGAAAAGATCAGATTTGTGGGTAGCAGAAGTGGGGCATGGGGGGCAGGAGGAGGGATTGGATAAAGGTTGTCAAATGGTACAAAATTCCAGTTATAAGATAAATAAGTACTGGGGATGTAATGTACAACCATGATGACTATAATTAATATTGCTACATAATATACCTGAAGGTTGAAAGAGTGGATCCTAAGACTTCTCATCACAAGAAAAACACTTTTTCTTTTGTATGTATATGAGATGATGGATGTTAACTGTGACAATCATTTCACAATATTGTAGGTCAAGTCATTATATTGTACACTTTAGACTCACATAGTGATGTAGATCAATTATAGCTCAATAAACATGGAAAAATAAATAAGATGACTCATTTGAACAGGAAAAAGGGCAGTTCTTCAGGCTAAAGTGTTTCAATTAATATGTAATTCAGAGATACCAGGGCTGAGGAACCAGCCCAAGACTGGCCCAAGGGATGGTGATCATAATAACGATGGCAACTGTAACACAATGCCATTGCAAAATACTTAAACTTTTTGTTCATAGTGCTTTATGGTCAGGATATTATCTCTTCCTAAAGTTTACGCTCTTAAAAATAAGGTTCATAAATATGACATTTATTTTAAGTCCGATGTCAAAAATGGCCTCAGCTTTGCATATGATATTTCCTGGGATTTCCATGTTGTCATCCACCTATTCCTAGAAGACATGGTCCATCACCTAGTGGCTGGAGACCCAAGCTAACAACAGTCAAAAAGGGAGGAGCACTGATCTCTTGAGATCCAAATAAATATGGCCAACGTGTTCAATATAAATAAAAATGTTCCAAACAAATCTAGATATACTGACTCTAAAGCTGCCTTTCTAAAATTTTATTTTTAAAAAATTTTAACCAAAGCATCGCCAGTTTGATTCCCAGTCAGGGCACATGCCTGGGTTGCAGGCCAGGTCCCCAGTAGGGGTGTGCTAGAGGCAACCACACGCTGATGTTTTACTCCCTCTCTTTCTCCCTCCCTTCCCCACCTCTCTAAAATAAATAAATAAAATCTTTAAAAAAAATTTTAATCCTCAACCAACAACATTTTTTCATTGCTTTTAGACAGTGAGGAAGGGAGAGAGAGAAACATTAATGCAAGAGAGAAGCATCGATTAGTTGCCTCCTTTACGTGCCCAGACCAGGGATTACATGCAACTGGACCGAGGATTGGACCCACAACCCAGGTATATACCCTGGCCGGAAATCGAATACACAACCTTTCTGTTACGGGATGACCTCCAACCAAATGAGCTACACCAGCCTGGGCTAAAGCCGCCTTCTGAATACCACAAAATCTGGCATGTTTTATTTCTCTCCAGACTCTTCATCATTCATTTTATCTGCAGCATATACAGTACAGGAAATATCAGCCACAACAGTTACTGGTTTAACTTTCAAAAATGTTCTCTCTGAAGAGAGAAAGACAGCCCGAACTTGAAGACTGAGGTTCACCTGTCTCCTATGTTTCTGAATATTACCCTTCTTAAAGAAACAGACCTTAAGCTCTTTCCTGCAAAGTTAATATTATCGCACATACGTGTTCCCCTTTGTAAAATGCCCCCAGCCCTGGCAGTGTACGCCTGCAGTGGAGGCGGCATCAGCCCGCAGCAGTGAGTCACTGGGCCTGGTCAGTGTGCCGGGCCGTCCTTCCACGGCAGACATTCTCCTGAGCGGCGACCCACTCCTCCTCCCCGTGCTCAGAACACAGCCAACTGCAGTGAGCATTTTTTAATTTACAACGTGTGCTTAGGCGAGTGCCACTCCTGCTGAACAATCAATTTGCATTACGTTAAATTAACACAGCAATGAACAGCTATAAAATTACAGTTTTCATACATTAAATTTAATGATGAAATAATAGGTAATAGCAGGTTCCAATTCTGACAAATATCATACAATCAGTAAATCCACTCAACAGTAATGAATAACTTTAAACATCCCATTTCCTGGGCAACGATCTTGAAAGGGGAGCATACAAATTGGACAGTTACTGTCCATCAGGACAACATAATTAGCCTGGAAAGAGAAATACAAGGGGCTGTGAACCTGAAGCATACGATTATAGTAAACTTTTCCATTTTTTATTTATACTGACTCATTTGGAAGAACTTAATACAGCATCACCTCTATTTTGACATGCTGTTTTCATATTACTCATTTTTATGCTAAAAAATGCTAACTCGCATGCTTGGAATAAGACCAGAACAAAGGTGGTAATTATTGGTAATCCAAGAAAGTGAGAAACATATGTATTTGATTCTTAAGACTCATTTGGGTTTTTTAATTAAACAACAAGATTTATTTTTATTCTTTTTTTTCTAATTATCTATGTGCATAAGACACTTTTTTAAAAAAGAAGTACTTAAAAAAAGTGACTCACAGACGTGGGATGGAGCTAGATGCTTGGTGTATGCTGAACGATGCATGAATAAAAATGTTCAGAGAGCAGACTTCACACAGTATGAAAACCCACTGCTTCAGGTTGGCTGTCACTGCTCCCCTGGGGCAAAGGAGACCACTCTAAAAACGCTCAAATCACAACGGGGCCTGCTTTAAGCGCAGATCCTTGGAATTCCTTTGCAAAATGTGCAGGCTTTCACAGTAAAGGAAACCCAAGTCCCTTCATGCCTCAAAATCAAACTAGTGCCACCAGCAAGAAAGTTTGTGAGGTGCCGACAGAGAAGCTCGTACCAGATGTGGGGAGGGCTTTTCTCTGCACAGTCCGGGCTGTTCTGTGGAATGTTGTGTCCCTCCAATGTCAAGAGGTGCAGTTCTGCAAATGCTAGGCTAAACAAAGTTTAAGAAGGTTTAAACTGCAAGCTTCTCAGTCTTTAATATACTAATGAGCACTGGGAAGCAACAAGGGAGAGACACAGCAGGTAGGGTTTCCCCAGACTCAACTGACCAGGAAAATACTCTCTACGGAATACCACCGCCACCCCCACTAGCCACCAGTATCCCATGAAACTCAGTTTGGGTAACATTTTGCCTGAAAAGACCCAAAGTTTTTTTTTTTTTGCTTTCTTAGAAAACAAAAACAAACATAGCAATAAAGAAAAAAATTTAAAACAAATTTAATTCAAGATGTCAAACCGGAAAAAAGAAAGAAGAGGGTCTTAACATATTGCCATGTGGATAAGTTAATAGAAAGCTTTTTTTAATTTCTTTTTTATTTTAATTGTTGTTCAAGCATAGTTTTCTGTCTTTTACTCCCATCCCAGCTCACCCACCCAGCCCTTCCCCTGCTCCCTCCCATTTCCACCCCGCCTAGTTTTTGTCCATGTGTCTTTCATATTTGTTCCTATAAACCCTCCCCCTTTCCCCCTGAAATTCCCTCCCCTCTCCCCTCTGGACACTGTCAGCCTGTTCTCTATTTCAGCGTCTTTGGTTATATTTTGCTTGCTTCTTTGTTTTGTTGCTTAGGTTCCTGTTAAAGGTGAGATCATATGGTATTTGTCCCTCATTGCCTGGCTTATTGCACTCAGCATAATGCTTTCCAGTTCCATCCATGCTGTTGCATAGGGTAGGAGCTCCTTCTCTCTTTCTGCTGCATAGAATTCCATTGTGTAAATGTACCACAGTTTTTTGATCCTTAATAGAAAGCTTTTTGATTTGCAGGTGAGAAGATGTGACCAGGACCCACCAAGACTGGTAGCATGACAGTGACCCTCGGGCTTTAAGGGCCTACATCTTGCTGGGGGAAGCAGAGTGCTTTGGAAGAGTCCATGAGTTTGATTCTTCAGGACAATCTCTCGCTCACCAATTTCTTGAAGAAATCCAGCAAGTCCACTACAGGACAACACACGCCTGCAGCCCTGACTTGGTGGCTGCCACCAGCGTCAGGTGGGACACAGGGACCCTAGTATCTGATGGGAGAAAATGAACCTAAAAAAAAAAATCACAGTAGAAAAATGAAAAGATGCTCCCCTAAAGGCTTTATGTTTTGTTTTCCCAAAATTCTAGCCTCTTTTCCTAGGTTTTCTTTCAAAACCGAGTTAAATAAATTGGACCGAAAGGAGTTGGTACCTGATTGAAAGTTTCTCTCACACCAGAAAAGTTCTGCTAGATGCTGGAGGACACCATTTGGCACTTCCCAGGCTTCATTTGCACATTCTCAGTTGTACTGCTATAAATGTAACCACCGGTATGCATATACATTCACAGCACACTGAATGTACAATGTCGAACTTATTTTTTGGGAGAAAAAATGTCTCCTCAACATGTCAATTGTCTCATTTTACCAGTGTCTGCTCACTGCCAAAAATACAAAGATAGAAGAAGAAGAAAACTTGGTTCTGACTTCACTCACTTTCTGTTCAGGCAGAAGGCCAAGCACAGTGCCTAAAATGTTCCGCCTCCAGCCCTCTGGGGACAGGGGCTTTGCAAGCAAGTAAGGAACGCAGTTGCCTGGGAAGGTGCGCCTGATTGATAGCCCCCTGTCAAAATTCTACTCGTCTTAGAGATCCATTTTAAATGTCATCTCCTTCAAGAAATATTCTATGATGTTTCCACCCAGATGTGAGCTCTCTCTCACTCTTCAATGGTTCTCTCCTAGAACTCCAGAAAATGCCGTGAGAGTGTTAAATTAGTTCAACAAGGAACCCATTAGACTGAAGTGACTCTAATGCCCTGGTGGCCTCTGAAAGCAAACGAAAATCTAAGCCTGTAAATGCCTCAAGGTTATGAAATCAAACCGCTAAGGACAATCAATCACAAACAGCCAATAGGCTTTAAACTATAGCCAGTCAGGTAATTCCTTTCTTTGCTTCCACACTTTCTCTATGTAAGTCTTGCCCCTGAGCTGCCGCTGGCGGAGTGCTCCTAGTCACTGCCGGTTTGGCACTGCTAGATTCAAGTAGATTTTGCTCAAATAAACTCTTAAAACTTTGAATATGCCTCAGTTTACCTTTGAACAATGGAAAGCACTGGAACCAGGAAAGGTAAGTTCCAACGCTGCACAGAAGAGTTGAAGAACAGTGCACATAAACCCACACATATATGGGCAACTGATTTTCAACAAAGAAGCCAAAAACAGAGTGGAGAAAGCAAGTCTCCTTGATAAACGGTGCTGGAAAAACTGGAAAGCCACATGCAAAGGAGGGAAACTACATTGCTATCTGACACCATACACAAAAATTAACTCAAAATAGATTATAGTCCTGAAAATAAGACCTAAAACAGTTAAATACATGGAAGAAAACACAAGCATTAAACTTATGGACCTTGGTCTCAGAGGGGTCTTGCGAACTTGACCCCAAAAGCAAGAAAGGTAAAAGCAAAATAAATAAATGGGACTATATCAGAGTAAAAGGCTTCTGAACGGCGAAAGAAACCATCCACAAAACAAAAAGGCAACCCATCTGAATGGGAGGAGATATTTGCAAATGATACCTCCCATAAAGGGCTAATGTCCAAAATACATAAAGAACTCAAACAACTCAACAACAACAAAGACCCACAAATAATCCGATTAAAAATTTTCCAAGGAAGACATACAAAATAGAAAAATTTCCAAGGAAGACATATAGATGGCCCACAGATATATGAAAAGACACTCAACATCCATCACCAGGTATTAGGGAAATGCAAATCAAAACCACAATGAGATGCTCCCTCACATCTGTTTAAAAGGTTATTATCAAAACAAGCAAGAAGTAACAAGTGTTGCGGGGGATGTGGAGAAATGTTAACCTTTGTGTAATGTCAGTGGGAGTGTAAATTGGTGCAGGCACTACAGAAAACAGTATGGGGGTTCCTCAAAACATTAAGAATATCGTTACCATATGTCTCAGAAATCCGAAGCCATCATGGAAGGTACTAAAGGGTATCGTCCCCCAGAATTTGAATACATTTATTCGTAAAAATATATGGACCCCTATGTTCACTGCAGCGTTAGTCACAATATCCAAGACATGGAAACAACCTAAGTGACCTTCAACAAATAATTGGATAAAGAAGATGTGATATATACAGACGATGGAATACTATTCATCCATAAAAAATGATGAAATACTGCATTTTGTGATGACATGGATGGATCTCGAGAGTACTATGATAACTCAGATGAAAAACAAGAGCTACAGGATTTCACTCATATGTGGGATGTAAAACAAAGAGCAACATAAAAAAACCATGAAAGAAAAAGATCACAGATACAGACAACAGAATGGTGGCTACCGGAGGGGAAGAGGGTGCGGGGAGGATGCAGAGAGTAACAGGGTCAAATACAAGTTGACGAAAAAAGACTAAACTGTGGGTATGAGCACAGAGTGCGGAGTTGTATAAAAATGCACACCCAAGATTTATATAATGTTATCATCAACTGGCATCACCCCAATAAATTTAATTCAAAACAGGATGGTTCAAACCACAGATAAGGAGCTGGTGAGCTAGGGAATACCGAGGAGAACCAGAGAGCTTGGTCAGGAGCAGCCCACGTGGGTTGGGGCTGGGGGCGCAGAACACCGAGAGCAGAGGCACAGGGGCTGGGCTCAGGGCAGGTTTGCCAGGGTCTGCCCGTTGTCTGGGTTTTAACAGTGGTCCTCTAGGGCAGAAAAGGAAGAAGAACCTACTGAATATTCATACTGGGGAATATTTTTAGTCTTCTGTTATTGACGGTGAGCGGCAAGCACAAAATACACCAAACAACTTGCAAACTCCCTCAAACCAAATAAATAAATGAAAAGAGAGGCTGATAAAACCTTGACAAGCAGCTTGTCAAAAAAGGCTGTTTTTCACACAAGAAACCTCCTTTTGGAACCCTAAATCCTACCAACTTCCATTCTATTTGCAGTATCCTTATCTGTTAATTTCACAACGGGAAAGTGTAAATTGGACCCCCCAAAAATCCTTTTTATTTTTAAAGCCAAAAACTGCTCAAGGAGTCACATTTCAAAAGGCTGTATGTAGAAAGGCATGCGTATTGACTTCTGGGGCCGAAGCAACATTCACAGGTTTGTCTTATGTACAGTGTTCTTCAATACATGTTCTTAGGAATATATCTTCATGATGAGTGAAGTTTGGAACCAATGCAGAATTCGGAATAAAGACTTTATCAGAGTAGTTTGTGGCTGAAGCACTTTTAAGCCAATGCGCATGTTATTATGTAATAATTGTATGCACTAGTATAAAGTCTAACACAATTGCTCAGGACTAGCAGCAAGACAACAAGAGAGAAAAATAAATTAAAATAAAGTAAAAAAATAAAAAGCAAAATGATCAATTTAATCCCACTGTCTAGCGTGAGAAAGAGGAAAAAGGAAACCTGGGAAAGGGGCTTCTTTTTCTTTAAATTTTAGAAATCTATTAGAGGATTAACCTCAAGAGGACTTTACGAAGAAATCAGCACCTTCAAAGATGCAACAACTGCTGAGACCCAATGAGATGGTATCAGGGTTTGATTTCACAAGCATAAAATCGACCCCTCCCGTCACAGCCTGAGTGAGAACAAGGAGCAAGGCTCCACCAGACACACAAAAGGGTGCTGAAAGCCCTCCTGGTAGGTCACCACGGGCTCCCTGGTTTAGGTATTGTCAGGCCGCCCTAAACAATACAAAGAGGTCACCTGTAGAAGATACAGAAAGAAACCACCATCACCAATTTGCACTTGAGCTTGTATTGGCCAAACAGTTCATTAACAAAGGTACACTTTGGGGGGAAGGAGAGTGACGGGGTCCTGGTGTCCCTCCAGTGACTGCCACCAGGTGGGTCCTGAGCTAAGTACCGAAGAGGCAGGAGGCTGAGACACGGGGAGGGCCTCCAAAGAAATTGCAAACTGGGGGAGAACTAGGACATTTACCCTTCCCACATTTTGCCACAGGAAAACGGTGTGAATACATAAAGATCCCTAATTTCAGAATGCACACAATATAGACCAGTGTATAAAGGCTTTCTTATTATCCTAAATGTCTCCAAGGTTTCTCCACGGCTTCCCAGAGGGTTCCAGCTGAATGTCACAGCTCCCCACCTTCCCACCCCACAGGCAAACTGCTCAGCACCTGCGGTGTTTCTTCATGCCTCAGGAATGCAGGCACGTCTCATTGTGCTGCGCTTCACTTTACTGCACTCCACAGAGGTTGCCTTTTGTCTCTAAACTCGTTGAGGCCAAGACTCACCACCAGCAGGGAGACCATGAATTTGTTGTGATGCTCGCTTTATCGCGGTCATCTGGAAAGGACCCGCAGTCTCTCTGCGGTCTGCCCGTGCATCTGTTAGCCTCTCCGCCCCACTTTTCAGCTTGAATAGGACAGGCCCGGCCTAGTCGATTAATAATATAACTTGCCAAATATTCTCCTCTAAAAACATTTTTAGGGAATCACTGAAAAAACACTATTAATAAGCTGTTTCATGCTGATTCACATTAAAATACTTAAATATGTATTCAGGAAAGAAAACTTCCAAGTTATTTTTCTAAAACAGCTTTAACACTCATTGCAAACCTGACAAAAATAACCCAAGAAAGAAAATTCAGACCAATCCAACTTATAAATAACGATGTGAAAATATTAACTCAAACATGAGCAAACAAAATCCAATAACACATAAAAGAATAACATATCATAACCAAACAGAGCTAACAGCATCATTCAAAAACAGAACTTGTACCTCTATAATTTATAATATTAATACCCTAATGGATGAAGACCATATGACAATTTCCATAAATGCTAAAAAAGCATTTAATAAAATAAAAATCCACATGATTTAATGCACTAATAAAATAGGAATCTATGAATACTTTATATGAAAAAGAAGCATATAAATATATCTTGCCCTGACTGGTGTGGCTTGGTGGGTTAGGTGTCCTCCCCCAGATCAGTCGCTGGTTCAATTCCTGGCCAAGGCATCTGCCAGGGCTGCAGGCCAGGTCCCCCCCAAGCTGGGGTCATGTAAGAGACAACCGATCCATGCCTTCTCTCGCATGTAGATGTTTCTCTCCCACTCCTTCTTCCTCCCTTCTCCTCTAAAAATAAATAAAATCTTTAAAATATATATATAAATAAATACATCTTAATTAAAAAGCCAGAATCAGGCTTAATGCTGACACAAAGGCAGCATCCTCATTAGGGCAAAAATGGCCACAACCAGAAATACCCTATAACTTTACATTTTCCAGTGCAATTAGGAGAAAGTCATTGTTATGGACAGGATGTTGGTGTGCCCTACCTCCAAATTCACGTGTTCAAGTCCTAAACCCCAGGGTAGCTTTATTTGGAGTAAGGAAGCCAAGTTGAACAAGGTCATAAGGGAAGGCTCTGATCCTACAGGATTGGTCCTTACAAGACGCAATACCAGAGAGCTCATGCTTTAGCCCTCTTCACGCCCCTTACCTTGGGCTTCAGCCTCCAGAACCGTGAGAAATAAATTTCTATTGTTTAAGCCCCCACCCCAGGTAACGGATTTTGTTATGGCAGCCCAAGCAGAGTCATGTAGTCATGAATAATAAAACTTATAGAGGAAGAAACACTTATTATTTTTGCAGATGATACATATAGGAACCTAGAAAATCAAAGAGAATCAACTGAAAATAAATAAAAACATTGAGAGAATTAAGGCAGATGAATTACAAACCTAGCATACAACAATTAATAGCTTTCATTATACAAACAAAAGCTAACTGAAGATATAGAAGAAAGCTAGTATGTACAAGAGCAAAAAGCACACTTTTTCAAGAAATAAATTTGAAAGTACATAGAATTCAGTAGAAAAACTTTAAAATCCTACAGTGAGATAGGAAAAATGACAAATTAATGGAAACACGTACTTTGCTCATGGGGGGAAAATACATTGTAAAGATTCATTTTCCCCAAATCACTTTATAAACTTAATGTGATCCCAATAAAAATGCCAGTAAGAGTATTTTCGAAACTTGGAAAGTTAATTTTAAAATGCACATAAAATACTGACCTGTGAGAATTGTCAGGATATATAGGGTTATTAACCCAACTGGATATTCAAACATACTATGAAGCTAAGGTAATTAAAACAGTTTGTTACTAGCACAAGGAACAGTCAGAAAAATAGGACAAGAATAGATCAGGAAGAGATATAATACATACAGAAATTTATTTTATAATAAAGTTGGCAATTCAGATGTGGAAGAATGATGGATTAACCAATAAACACGTTGGTATGACCGGCCAGTTACTAGGGAGAAAAATATGCAGGTTCTATTCTCATGTCTTACATCAAAATACATCCCAGATGGCTCAAAAATGTAAATGTGAAAAATAAAGTTGTTAGAACAAAAAAATGAGAACATTAAAAAAAGTCTTAACATAAGGAAGGCCCTACTAGGCTAAGGACAAAAAACCAAATGCCATAAATCAAAAAAGAAAAATAAAGAAAAACTGATAAATTTGCATCACCATTTGAAACATTTGAAAGGCAAAGAGTACCAACAACAATGTGGGGGAAAATGACAAAGAGGCAAAAATACTGGCAACTTAGAGAAACAGCTAATGTACCCTAAGCAGAGCACCTTTAAATCACTTATAAAGGGACAGAGAACTCAGCTTTAAAATCGGTATGGTTAGGGGTGTGCACTGGGCTCTCTGGGAATCAGACTTAGAAACGGAGAATAGAGTGCGGGAGGCTCACTGAGGAGTGTTCCCAGGACCAACCCCTGTATGGGGAAGAGAAGGAACCAGGACAGCACAGATGAAGCTGGGTGGTGCTGAAACCATAACCAAGACCTCTGCCGGTCGGACTGGCAGCGCTGGGGCTGGGGCTGCCAAATGGGTAGCGAAGGGGTTGAGCCCTTATGGTCCAAACTGACTGATCATTGGCCATGGGTATTTGCAGGAAGAGAGTGAGACCTTAAGCTAGTGGTCTCTCTTGGGCTGAAGCAAGCCCCAAAGTGGAGCTGACAGCTTAGTTCCTTCCTCTGCAGCCTGTGCAGCAGCTGAAGGAAGGGGGCTTCCTCCCGAACAGCCCTCTGGGTAGCTGAGCACAGCAGGGTCTGCTTCAGTGAGTGCCGTTCACAGAAAAAGAAAGGCAAATGCCTAATCCACATAAAAAGGATACTTAACTTCATTCTCAAGAACAAAATGCAAATTAAAAAAACAATGAGTGCCATTTGTCCTACTAGAGAAACAAAGATAAAATGGTTGCCAAGGCAGAGTTGTTAATTTTGATACTCTCACACACTACTGAGAGGAATGTGATTCCCTACCAGTCTTCATGGAGGACAATTTGGCCAATCTTTCTAAACTGAAAGTGCACTCACCCTCGGATCCGGCTTCTCCACTTCTAGGAACTGTTCCTACAGATCGATTCACATGTGTACGCAAAATACACGCAAAGCCTGTTAACACTGGTTACTTCTGGGGACTCAGTCCAGAAGGAAGGGATGGGAGCTGTGTTTCATTGTCTATGCTTCCATATTATGCTGGTATTCTTTACTTTGTCTATTTATTATTTTAAAATCCTAATGGTCAAAAGAAAATCTGAACATGCAATTGAAATTTCTACCTATAAAGTATCCTTATGGCCTGTGCCTTAAGATTTTTCTATAGCTAACAGAACTCTCTTTTTGTTTCCATACTCCTGTAGCTGGAATATCTCCTGATTCTCTTACAATCAATATCATAAGCTTACTCCTATAGGCAACAATCTGTATAAAGTCTCCAAATGTATTTATCTTCTGCATAGAAAACTATGCCAATTTAACTCAAATCCTAGTAGTTCTTAACACTTCTGGAGAGGAAACTGAGTTGTTGAAATACTATGTGCCAGTTATGCTAATTGGCATTCTAATATATATTCCAATTTAATCCGAAAAAGCCTATGAGTTATGTCTGATTGTTCCCAACTTACTTATAGCAAAACAGAGTGCACAGTGGTTAAATGCCCAGTTCTGTGTAGTCCGATTAAAGTACCCAAGTCCGGCCCTGATCCAGGCATTTACCCACCCCTTTCTACCACATCCTTCTGCCTGCCATTTTTTTGCCTGCTGTTTTGGGGGGAGATGGGGGGGGGCTTCCAAAATTTTTTGTAAGCAGACACTGGGAACCTACATTAAATATAAGTGGTATGATTTCCATTTTAAAGACTTCCATTTACTGAGAAACAGTAACGGGCAAATGTCTCCTTCCAGCTCAGAAAACTAAAATTTCGCATATGAGAATGCCAGGCTTCGCCCTCCCTGCTATCTGCCTTTGAGTGCACTGGACTCTGCTCATAAACCTCTCACTGGAAAGAATTCGAAGCAGGTGGGGTCTCTGCCCCGTCTTCCTTGTTGGGTTGCCACCTTGAGCCAAGAGAAGGGGTAGGAGTCCAGCACAATTGTTTTCCTTTTAGTCATTAAACTCATGGCCAAGTAATGGGAATCTATGCATGTTTGGGTGGACTATTTGAATCTGTGGGGAGAAAGGGGACCCATAAAGTTCTGAGACAAATGTCAAACAAACAATAGGGGGGTGAAGGAAAGGATACTTTTCTTAAACGCGGAGGTAATTTTAATCAGTTAGGGGATGGTGGGTACTTGGGAGTGAGCTCCTGTGTATAGGAGGCCACCACTTCCCAAATGAAAACAGCCAATGTTACCAAAAATTAGGCGTGAGCCAACACAGCAGAAATCTTTTTTAGAAGATTTTAATTGTAAGGCATCAGAGTAAAATTTTAAAAATATACAGCACCGGCCATTTTGAACCTAGATAGCATCTTGTTATCCCGAGGAGGGACAGAATCGCCTCTGCTCCACTGACACTGTATATCATCTCGCCGGACCCTTCGGCAGAGACTGCTCGGTGACTCACCGCCGACCATCCGTTGTCACCTACACAAAGGATCGACATTAAGTCCCTACCAGTTGCTGACCTCAGAAACGCCCCCTCCCAAAGAGACCCATGAACTGTGGCTGCTTTAAAACTCGAAGAAAGGGGCATGACTCTCAATACACCCCCAACACACTCACAGGCGCACAGAGCAACTTTCATCTAGAATTTAGAAAATGGATGCAGCTCTGCAACAGTTAAAGGCTAATTTCTTATGCTTTTTGTGCATTTACATAATTGATTCGCTAGATAATGCACTCTGCTTCCTTATTTAATAAACATGTTAATGATTTCAGACAATTACTCAAAACTGCCTACAAGTGTCTGCCTAAGAAAAGCAACAAAAAATAATTAAAATGAAAATACACACCAAAAGGCACATCTTTCATATCACATTACACAAGATATTAAGTCAATATGTCACCCTGTCACCAGTCACTTGCTACCTGCTGTTATACATTTATTCAAATCCTAATGCATTAGCTGAGGCTGGGACGTTGGTTAGACTCCCAAGCGGGCGAACACGCAGAGGGAGAGAATAAACTTGGTGCTTTGTCAGGGTAGAGGCGGTGAAACAGCGGCAGCCGAGGAGGGGGAGGCAATAAAACAAGGGCTAGAAACAGAAGGCTGAAGCAGACGTTTTCACAAGAAAACCCTCTCCAGGGGATTCGTGGTGGGGGGCCGTCACGGGGAACCAAATGGATTCCATTTCCTCTGCCGCCCCTGAGTGCTTGGAGAGCACCAGGCAGGCCAAACACCACAATAGGTCCGATTCTGGCAGACGCCTCATGCATTCTGGCCATTTTCAGGCCACCTTATTTCATTCCCTAGAACTTTCACACGAGGCAACCACAAAGCCACAGCCTAAACTGCAGACACTGTCACCACCTGTGACCAGGGAATCTTTGAAATAAGATAGATAACCCTCCAGGCCTACTCCACCTGAGGGCACCGTGAGGACGGGGAGGGGCACAGAAGATATTCACGCGCTGAGCAGCCGTGACTTGGGCCCTCCGTGGTGCCTGGCTGTCCACTTGAGCTTGGTTGGCTCCTTCTGCTCCTGCTGGAAGCCAAGTTGCTTGGGCACAGCAAGTCCCAGCCACCTTTCCGACCCTTCAGGAAAAGAGAGGAGGGTCACCTGACAGGTGCAAGAGGACACTGCAAAAGGATTGTGGACATTTCCAACCATTACTAGAAGCTAGCTGACTCTGGTTCAGGAAATCCTGGCTCCAGCCCTCCCAGAAGACAGATAGGTTACAGGCAAAATAAATAAATAAATAAATAAAATCGAGGAGAAATGGGCCCTCCATCAGTAACTTCTGATTCTAGTAGAAAGGACGGCAAGAAGAATAAGTAAGCAGGGAGGCTGTCTTAAGCAAGTGATATTTTGCGTTTCTAAGCCCACGTGACCTGGATGGAGACAGTCATGGGCACAGCTCTAAAACAGGAGTCACTGGTCAGCAGGCAAACGGGTGTGGGTGGTTTTGTGTGTGGGCGAGTGTGGGCGTTCATTCTTTAGGTGTCTGACCTGCCTGCTTCACTGTATAAGCTCAACCTGCTTACACCCTGGGTAGCAGGCAGAGGACAGGGTGAGAAACAGGGCAGGCCAGAAACAAGGGCAGGCCATTCAGCCTCACCCTAAGAAACATGCACTTTATCGGGAAGGTTATAGCAAGCCGCCTGCGAATCTGAAACAGAGTGACGGGGTCTGTTTGCTCCTGGAGCGATCAGTCTGGCAACAAGGTGAAAAACGGTGTGACAGGGACCAAGAGATCAGTGAGGAGGCTGTTACATCCATCCTGGTGAGAAGGGGACCAAAGGTGTGGACCCAGGGTGTGCAGTGGAGGCCGAGTGAAGCGGGCAGCAGTGTGGGCAAAGAGAAGGGCACGGGCACTCTGAAGTCAGGCCAGGAGAGCGAGGGAGAAGGCGATGCTGGTCTCCAGGGGTGAGAGGGGAGCAGGAAGGAGCACAAGGTACGGGGAGGATGGAGGAGGAGGGCGTCGGGCTCCGCTTCACACGCTTGGGCGTCAGGTGCCTGAGGTCCATCCAAATGGAGGTGTTCAGAAGCTAATGCTAGACTTCTGGCTTGTCAGCTCCACCTTCCCAGATATTAAACAGTCTGCTAGACTATAGTGATGTGTCACCTGGGTCACCGCAACACCTGGCTTACTATTGGAAAGTTCCCCCTAGTCTCCAGAAATAGCCAAGGCATGAAAGAGACTGGATTTATTTCTATTAAGTATTGTTAAAAGACCTAATAAATTAATTCATTCAAACCGCATCTCCCACCCCCGAAAAGAAAGGAGAACAACAGAGAGAGGGTGGGAGGAACTGCCTACTGATGTTTATAGCATTCTTGCAATGTCATGGCCAATTCATTCAGGTCAGAAAGTGGAACAGATAACACCCTAACCAAGTGTTCAATATTATTAAGAGGCCCTTGTAAATCTACTCAGCAGTTATATAAAATCAGATTATAATGGCATCATGCGGTCTGACCAGTCCACAAGGGAAGGAGGCCTGGGCGATCTTTTGTGTGGGCCAACATCTACCCAGGTGACCCGTTTTGAAGGCCGATTAAACAGAGGGCGCTCACACACCCTGCACACAGTGCACCTGATGCAGAGAGAGGAGGGCAGCTGCATCTGTGGACACGTTTGCTTCAGATTCCTTCTCACGTGCTTGTTAGATGGGCCCTCTGGCCAGCTCTGCTGGGGCTTCACATCAGGCGGTTTGCTCTGTTCCCCTTGATGCTTCAACAAATGGGCAGAAGCTACATCTGGCAATTCCAAATGCTGAGGTGTGGTTTACGTAAGCAGGTGTAACTCAGAACTTAGGACTGCATCTAGTCAGCCGCCTGCTCCTATGCTGTCACCTACACAAAGGACAACCCTGTCACCAGCTTCCATGAGAAACTCTTGGCTGACTGTGATCATTCCTCTTACCGGAGATCTGTGGGATCATAGGGTAGGGTCCCCATTAGACACTCTCCTCCCTCCTCTCTCTGTGCTCACCCCCACATCTATGGACCTTCCCGTTCCTCTTCATCTATGGAGAAACCTTAACTTTGGTGTGAAACGTGGGTACCCCAAAGTCTTCCTTCTCTCCTACAGAGAGGCCAGCAGACAAATTTCTCATCAAAAGCACCCTACTACCACTACTGGAAAGAAAGTTATTCTAGCTGGTAGGAAGATGCCATTCTCCCTCAAGCATTCCTTTTTTTAATTTATTCATTTCCTCTTCTACTTCCCTCCAGAAAGGATTTGAAGGTGCTTACAGCAGATATGCCATAACGAAAATCAGAAAGCCATATACCAACCCTATAATGATCAACGTAGCTGTTGAGATTCAACATGAACATCAGCCAGGAATCACAGGCAGCCACAAGAAAAGGTAAAGTACTTAGGGAAAGCTACCTGTTGGTTAGGATCTGAAATGATGAAACATACCAACATCTCAGTGAGCTCAGGGAAGCTTTCAAAGCATTGACTTGGGAAAGCCAAATCACTGGATAAGAACTCCCCTTTCCCCTCTATAACGTTCACATGACTTCCTCCTGCTTTGTACTGTCTTTATTTGATGAATTACTTGAGCAAAGAACAAATACTGGACTAGGAGTCGAGAGTTCCTCATGCCCTGACCAGTGTGGCTCAGAGGGCTGGGCGTCGTTCCACAAAGCGAAAGGCTGCCAGTTTGATTCCTGGTCAGGGCACGTGCCTGGGCTGCAGGTTCGGGGCATGTGCAAGATGCAGAGATATTTCTCTTTCACAGGGATGTTTCTCTCCTTCCTTTTCTCGCCCCCTTCCCCTATCTCTAAAAGTATATAAATAAAATCTTTTAAAAAATGATTTCCTCACATAATGCCTAGTTCTGCCATAACTAGCAAAAGTCTTAGGAAATAGCTTCACCTTTCCAATAAATAAGAGGCAGGAACCAAAGAGTGTTCCCTATCCGATGTTATAGGATCTTTAATGTATCGTTAATTTTTTAAAAATGTAGGAATATCACACCTGGTAAAACTCCTCTGTATGTGTACACACAGGACTAAATCCTCCTTCCAGAATAAATTAATTCTTAAGCTTTTATGTTTTTGGAGGTATCGTATGACTCGACACTCTATGATTCTCTTTGACAATAAGCCACATATGACAAGGGGCATTCCATCATGTTTCTTAGAAATAAAAGAAATATACTATTGGAAAATCAGTTGTCAAATGCTTACTGGCCTTATCTGGTTGACCCTTTCTGGACTTCTAAAGCTCTACATCAATTGCCCAATTCATTAAAATGGGGTGTACAATTTTAAAATAATTATTTTAGAGCCGTAATTTGCACAGAAACAAACATACACAAATAACACATGCAAAGAAACAGAATTGTGGCCCACATCTAGCAACCTTCTTTGTTCCTCCCTGTACCAACACTATTAGGTATAACAACCTTAATTTAAACCCACAGTCGAAAGAAAACATCCTAATGAAACAAAAATTTCAAACTGGAGTTAAATCTGTCTCCTAGACCAAAATATACAAAAAGTCTCTTGCTTATATTTTTAAACTTCATGTGACTTATTTAAAAATTCAAGGTTTTCACTGAAATGAGGCATAGATGACTAACCTTTCATTTAGGCTAAACAGTAACTCAGGGGGAAGTCTACTGGTGCATTTGGATTTGTTTAAAAAGTCTTTACTGGCACAGATGGAAACTAGACTGACCAAGGGAAGCCATCGCTTTTCTTTTGTTTTGTTTAAGACCAATGGCAAGAAAGAGAAATTGTGCTTGTAAGAACACTGACATTTTTTTACTTATAAGCAGGGATTTATCTCCATTACATTGCCTCAGTGGCCCTTAGGTGCTTTCATCTTCAAATCGCACAGAACCAGGAATATATGCAGCAGTTTTAAGTAGAAGGCAAAGACTCAACTTTATGGAACAACAGTACATAGGCATTATAACTGCACAGATTATCCGGCCCAGGACAGAAATGAAGTTGCACACATGCTGTGACTCCCTGCCCCTGTCCATAGCAGACATCGCCAGCCAATCAAGAATAGCATCCATTTACTCTATGCCCAAATGTGGCCTCTGATTTCTTTTCAACATAGCAGGACAGGCAGTTAGTACCAACTGACAGCACACGAGGTGAAAGCTTTTGCCTTTGGTTACATCATTCAAGTCCAATGTTGAGAAGAAACCAAGGTGGTTAAGGTGCAGTCATTAAGCAACTGAGTCAGGACTACACCCTCAACGATACAGCCCTTATCCAGAGCTCTCCCACTAGACACCAAGTGCCGTGCTGTATGCTTAACAAACAATCACCACATGGGATGAGTGAATAAATAGACACTTCCCTTGTGTTCTTTAGTGCCTTCCCCTTTTCCTGTGGGAAGACATGAATGGAACCATGCTCCTAATTATTATCAAGTCATAATACTTGGGTACCAAATGAAGCTTAGTAGGCAAATGGAAAAGACTGCAAGTCACTCCTGGATTCAAAAATACTGGAACGAGCATCATTATCCATTTCGTAATTACCAATCCAAATACCTGACAAGTTAAATCCCACAGGGTGAGTACTGCATGCCATTCCTGACTTCACTGTTTCAGACCTGTGACACTTTGTACTGAATATTCTCTTCTCTGGGCACGATCGTTTTCATGTTTAGATGGAAAGTTCCAAATATCTGACTTCTAACACTTCTGATACTTTTTTTGATTGTGGAACTCAAACAACGTTGACCTTTCATGCAGCATCTGTTTATTAGTAGCCTACGGTAAGCGGGTGCTTCGATAAGGTGCAGGGCAAAGTCGACGAACAGAATATGGAGACTGCTCTCCAGTTCCCATGTCCCCTATTAGCACATGGCTTGTCTTCCATCTGCCATACTCACGTTGTAAGAAGGCCCAGTTTGCTTTAGAGTTGGTGAAAATAGCTGCTCATCTTTCCCCATCAAGCTGCCAGTCAGAGTAGCTTGGCAAAAATTCCAGTGCTATTTCAAATGTTCTCTGCAACTCAATAGCTTCTCTCCTCGATATGCAAACGAAAGCAAACAACTGCACCTCCCGCCTCCTCCCCCACGTCTCCTGGTAGAGGATGATAAACCAGAAAAAGCAGTGGTAGAAAAGTAAGTGTTATAAACACATTTTAAATGGACATTTTTCTGAAGTGAACACATGCTCACATTCCCTTAAAGATTCCCCAATTCCTGAGTTGGAGAAACAGCTGAGCTACTGCCCGACTGTCAATAAGAAGCCACGAGGAGGATGTGCCAACATGCAGTCCCGAGGAAGGGAACAACTCTGCCAGCCCTGTGAGGCAGAGAGTCATGACAGGTCTAGGAGAGACTTTCTTTTAAATCCATAAAATATGTGAGCAAAAGTTTAGTACCTTCATTAGTGAAAGCCTTAAGAAATTATTCTAGCCCTGACTGGTGTGGCTCGGTTGGTTGGGAGTCATCCCACAAACTGAAAGGTCATGGGTTCAATTCCTGGTCAGGGCACTTGCCTGGGTTATGGGTTTGGTCCCCAGTCAGCTGAGAGGCAACCGACTGATGTTTCTCTCTCACACTGCTATTCCTTTCTCTCTTTCTCCCCCTCTTCCCCTCTCTAAAACCAATAAAAGAAAAAAAATTAAATTATTTTGTTGTGCTTCCTTCATTCAATCAACAAACATTTATCGAAACTATTACATGCTCAGTACTAATCTAGGTGCTGGGGCTTTCAGCACTGAACACAACAGATGGACATTTATGGTCTTATAGGGTTTACATTTATACAAAAAATAAAACCAGGAAAGCAGCTTTTGGGGACATCTGTCTATGCATCTGTCCACCCATACATTCAGAGGTATTGGCTAGGTAACTGTTTCATGCCGGGCTCTAGGTTAAGTTGGGGGGAAAACAACACCATAACATCCAAGCACTGACAGATAAGTAAGAAATTCACAAGAATGACAGACTGCGGTAAGAGAAGGGTGGGCAAAGCACTGTGGACAGAGAAGTGATCAGTGCTCCCTACACATTCAGGGGAGGAGACGACTCGCAGTCGAACTGGCCTTTGAAGGATGATCAGGCATGCAAACAAGTAGACCCTGACAGAGAACCACATCACAGAGAGAATCATGGGAACGCAGAGAGGCCTGGAACATCCACAGCAAACCCTGGGACCTGGAGCATGGGAGGGGACGAGGAGGAGAGGGTTGTAGAAAGGCAGGCTGGAGCCCCAGGGGGCTGGGAGTTTGCCCTTTAACCTGGCATCATAGCATGATGAACCCATTTTTGCTTAATATCTTGTTCAAACAGGCTTACACTATATACTCCTTAACTGGGATAGGACGGTTTGTCCCTCAATATTTTGATCCCCGTCCAATCCCCAGGCGAATGAGGAAAATTTTGCTAATTATTACCAGGAAAGGAAATGCGAGTGTGACTGGCCCAGGCTGGATGGGGCCCAACGTACTCGGAGAGATGGCATTTTCTTGCTTTCGACCACTTCATCCAGTGAGCAGCTGCTAACCCACTGGCTGTGCCAGAGAGACTCCACGGGTCTGACGGCTGCTAATGGGCTTTATTACCTTGTTGAGCACCTCAAACTCCAGTTACTAATTACAGGGCATCGATGTGAATGTTTGGCTATATAATTTTTGTTAATTGATTTGCATGAGGGGATTCGGGCATGACACGCTCTGCATTTTCCTCCAGCTCTAAAGCTCCATGACTCTTCTCTACAGCTACGTGCATCAGTGATGACCTTGTGCATTCTGGACTGTGGGTTTCATGCATGGGCTCCCTCCTCAATTGCTCAGAACCCTCAGGAGCAAAGTGTTCTGCAAGGACTCACAATGACATGGAGGCCCAGGCGGCAGTGGGACTCGGCCATTATCACTCATGCCAGCGAGCATTCATTGGTCTCTCACAGTGAGCCGATTCTGTAGAGCCAAGCCGCTTCTGGCCCTGTGGACATCTAGCCTGCAGTGGGTTCACACAGCTTACTGACACAAAGCAGGTGGCTCTGCTTGATCAGTGGGTCAGATGCTTCTACCCCACAGGTCCTCACCAAACTCTTTCTCCTTCTGCCCCTCATGTCTTAACACTAAGGCTTGAACTTACCCCTTTCTCGCGCCCACTTCAATGGTTCACCTCTGCAAAGCCCACAGCTCGTTTTGAAGATACTGCTCCCCACGGACAAAACTGCTTCACTCTTTGAACACCGTTCTTAGCATATCCTATTTACGGGATGGGAAGAGATAGCAGAGGGAAGGGCAACGTGGAAAGGACCCAGAGATAAGCTGATTCAAAGCGTGTGTACCAGACTTCCCTGGGGCCACCTGTCGACTGTTAATATGCCAAGCAGGTCACCCTGACTCTCAGCCCCACAAACTTTCTCACGCCCTTGTTTTCAAGGTGAAAACCACAACTACTAAGAAACTGTGAGCCACAGCACTCCACTTCTGACCAAACTTCTGGGCAAGCGGTCCACAGAAAAATCTCTGGCGTGGAAAGAAGTGGTTCCCAGTGACTCCAGATGACCTGCCATTGCAGATGTGTCA
>PVKM010010000.1:0-35735 GCA_004027735.1 Carollia perspicillata | reverse complement strand
AAAAAATCTATATTCACATTAGGAGGAGGAATATAAACCAAAGTGCTATGTTGTATGTGTGTTTAAATTAAGCTTGTGGTTTCTTGTTCATTGCTCAGACTTGTGATATGGGGTAGAAGATTGTGTTTTATGAAATTGAGAGCAAGGCAAATTAGGAGAGGACTGCAGACTCACACAGATCTTATGGCTCTGACAGCTGTTTTAAAGTGTTGTTTATTTTGTGATTGAAAAATACCGATTTTGCTTTGTGAAGAGCGGTCTGTAGCTTTGGTTTGCATGGGTTTTGTCAAGGCTACTTTGTCAGTGACAGTTAGTATATTTTTAATACACCTTTCCATTATATTTTCACCTAAATGGTAAGTAGAAGAAAACCCTTGAAAAGAAAGTCAACTTATATACTAGATACAGTCTTTTCTGTAATTTTCTTAAGTATGCTTTATTATTAAGGCGCAGATATAAATTAACATTTTAAATCAAATTTACCGATCATGGTAAGGACTAGTTGCTTCCGAAGAATTATGGTAAAACCGTATGGAGGAGATTGCCTTTTCTTGTGCTGTCTGGGCTGAGCAACATCGTGGGGAGGCAGAAACTGGGACTGTGCAGCCTGCGACAACCTCGTCTGTCACCTCCTCTGACGAAGCGAAGGACCGGGATGTTCGCTTGCCTCACAGAACGCTAACAAGCACATGGTAATAGCTGGCTGTACCGTGCCAAAAAGATAATGAAAGATTCAAAAGCAAGTGGATATTTGTGGAAAACAAACTGTGCTCTTTCCCGTTTCTTCCCGTTTTCTTATTCAAACCCTGTTCATTGCTCCTGGGAGACCCCTCCGAGTAGTCGCCTGTCCTGGGGAGCGCTGGCTCTCCCCAGCTGGAAGTCATTTGTCCTTTCTGTGAAACATCGCAGTACAGTATTTTTACGCTCTCACATCCTTCAGTATTTCCTGCATTTACATTTGTTGTTTAGTTTCTTGCCTTAATGTTTCCTGCTAGATTTTAAGCTCTCCAAGGACACTTTTTAATGTTTGATTTTCCTTTGCATTCTGGATAGCACTTTGTACAGAATCTCAATTTATATTCAGTGAGTTAATGGGAGACAAATTGACAATCAATTAAGAGGAAAAAACAAACGTATGTTTGTTTAAGTTACAGTTTCTTGTTTCTGCATAGTGGTAATGGGTGGGAGGTTGTTCAGTCCAGGCATACCTTAGAGGTATTGTGGGTTTAGTTTCAAAAGGCTGCAATCATGTGAGTATTGCAATAAAGTGAGTCGTAATCTTTTTACTGGTGGAGGGTGTTGCCTTCGATTTGTTTAGAAAAAGGTAGCATTTAAAGTACAGTAAAGTGAAGTAGAGTAAAACAAGGTAAGCCCACGAAGCCTGTAATAATTGCATATACCTGCTATGATAAAATGATTAAAATGGTAGCACCTAATCAGGGTGCTGTGAATGGTGGTAGGTGATGAAAACATATGTGTCAGTGGGCAGGAATTTGCATCTCCTGAAATCTCCAACACTAGCCCTGCGGCAGATGTAATTTCTTCTTGCTTTTCTATTTTTGTGGTGTTTGATTATTGAAACAATTGATTTTAATGTTAATGGGACAGGAATAGCTGAAGGTGCTTTGCATAACTTACTGTACTTATTATTTTACTTAATGAAGATTAGATATGCTTTAGGAAATATGTTTTGTTCAGAATATTTTGTTTTTGAACTGTGCTGTAAACACAGGGGAATGTAATAATAAACCAGACACGGACTCTGCTACCATGAATCTCACTTTTGAAACTGTTGGGTTGGCCAAAAAGTCCGTTTAGTTTTTTGTGTAAAATAAGAGACACATTTTTCATTTTCACCAATAACTTCATTGATTTGGATATTTTGAGCATGTCAGCTATCTCCTGCTATTGGGTTCTAGGGTGTAGAGGCCAGGGGTGCTGCTAAACATCTTCCAGTGCATACGACAGCCCCACAGCAAAGAATTATTTGGCTAAAATATCAATAGCAAAAGAAACTCCGCAAACCACTTTTGGCATGTTCAATCAGTCACAGCACCTTCTTCGTACACTGCACAGATTGTTCTTACGTTGCAGCTGTGTTTTTACCTTTCTTGAAATAATAAAGCATGATATACCGAAAATGTTTTGTATTTCCTTCCATATTCAGTATTAAAATAGCTGCACAAAAATTCACCAATTTTGATACGTTTTTAAAAAATGCATGCTGATCTGACAGCTGTCACAGTACAGTCTAACAAAATTGTTTCATATGAAGTTAAAGACAACCAAGCGCTACTAGAGCCATCGTATGGAAAAAACTAAACAAACTTTTTGGCCAATCCAATATTATTTCATTTGGGTTTCTTCTATTTTTTCTCTTGAATATTTAGTGTAAAACATTTTAAGCATAATTTTTTGTTAAATAGTTTTCATTTAGAATGTAAGTAAAGTTAATATTTTGGTCTTGTTATGGTATTTGTTGGAAATGTCCTTTATCATGTGCACATGATCTATTAGGGTTTAGTTACTTTTAATCCCAATAGAACATAGGCCTATAGAGCTGGGGTTAAGGAAGGGCATGGAAAGAAAGCTGTTGCTTGAAGCTAAAAGCTCTTTTGTATCTGAATTATAGCTGTCTAAATGACTGACTTTTGTTTTCAGTTGGCGTGGTTTAGTAATCATTAAAATTTTTGTTTCCTCTGTAGTCTGTAGTAAAGTTAAAGCAATGAAAAATTTCCTATTAATGTTTTTAATAACAGCATTTTCTTAAAAAGGTCATTACACTTACATCATCTGATAAATGTAAACTCTTTTACAGATTGATTTCTTATGATAATTAAGATGTATGCATTTACACTGAAGCTTGCGTATTACATATTATCTGTATGCTAATTCTGTATTAACACTATTGTTTAAAAATCCCAGTAGAGTTTGATTAATCTCAATCTGTTGTACTAAGAACATGTTTAGTGAACATTATCTAAATATAAAAATTTTGCAGTGTATCTTCCAAATAATTTGGAATCTTCTAAATTCAAAAGGCACTTTGTGTCAGTTTATTTGCTCTTTGGAAAATTATATAAGAGAAATTGAACCTTTTTCTGTTCATACTTCTTTGTGAATTGTCAGTGATCCAAAAACTCATCAAAAAGATACTAGAGAACAGTGTGTGAATGTTGTGTATGTGTTGTATAAGGACAGTTTAATTTTAGATTATTTTTTAATTCAAGAGAGTTTTTAATCATCAGTGGTAATAGAGTATGCCTTTAAATACTATTCTTTGAAAAATGCATAGTATGGAATTCATTTATAGTTTTGCCTGGCAGAATAGCTTTTAGGTAAGAATTTTACAGAAAGAAGTATCTGATTACTTTGGGTTTTTAAAACCAGCAGCAATAGAGTAGTTTTTAGTAAATTACTGTTTAATCATATAGTAAATGAAGGAGTTTCTAATGCTAATGTGTTTTAGAAACTGTAGACATGACAAATTGTGTGTACGTAACAGTAGTTACATGCTTGCTTTTTTTTTTCTTAAGTATTTTGTGTTATGTAAGGGGCTTTACACAGAATGAAGCTACCTATATTCTGTAAATTGAATGCCTATAGCTCCAGCCCAGTGTCTGGAATGTGATATATGCTCAATAAAATGTAGATATTGTTAAACACTCTTGTGAATAAACATTAATTTATAAGATATTTACGAATACCTGGGATAGAAGTGTTTGTACATATTGGTTTACCTTTCTTTATGAAAACCCAGTAGGCAAGTCCTCTTAACTAAATAAAAAATTTGAGGTACCATATAGTACATTATAAAGTGATCTTTTCTGACAAAACCTTTTTATTATGGAAAATTTCAAACTTATATAAGGAAGAGTAGCCATCTTCTGGCTTTAATAATTATACACTGATTGATTGGCAGTGTCTTTTACCCATATCCACACCCACTTTCCTTATTATCTCCCCTCAATAATTTTGAAGCAAATTTCAGGCATGATGTAGTTCAATCTGTAAATATTTTAGTCAATAAAACATGGACTTGTATTTTAAAAGTATAAACATAATATCATTTATCTCACTTAAAAGGTTTTCCTATTCAGATCATTTATTTAATCAGGGCTGATACTTTCCCGTCACCTCTTTCTCTCATTCGTTAAGGCGAGAATGGAAATAACATTCCCATAGGTTAATAAATCTTAAATTTGTTTTAATTGGTTGGATATGTGTCCATCCATTTCTCTCTAGTTTCCCAGAAACCAGTTCCAAAAATGAGTAGTGAGGGTTTTAAAATTATCATGTCATTGATTTAAACATATTTTATATGTTTGCCTCCTTTGTAGTTATCCTTCATGATGGTCAGATTGCTCCGCAGGCTCACCAGTAGAAGCCTCCAGAGGCGGTTCCTGACTTCTTTGATAGAACCCTAGTAGTGTTCCAGTAAAATAAGCTTTTTGTCCGACACATTTGCTGGCCCCGGCTGGAATTACCATTTCTCCCAGAAGCCATCGCTCATTTATGAAAGGATTTTAACTTATAAAATGATTCTGTACTTAAAAATTCCATAAATTAAGATTTTGATTTAACTTAGGCAGTTTTGGTTGTGTAGGATACATGAGTGGATCATTTCTTAAGATCTGTCCACTACTGAAGTTAATGGTCTGGGAGCTGTTCCCCTAGGAATTTCTGTTCTTTACGATAAAGTTCATCTTTAAAGACAGTAAATTTTTGTGACGGGAGATTTGAGTGAGGAGCATTATAATATTAATTTACATATATTTATTAGTAATTATCTCCATTTATAAGTAGGAAAACAGGTTTATGAAGTTATGATTGACTTTGTGAATAATTGTGAAATTTAGTAATTTGACCCAATTTATGGTCTGCCATTCTAGTGATAACTATGCCACTTTTAGATTTAAAATTGGCATAGGAGTGAATGTAAAGTTAGTTTATAACACAAGAGAGGGGAATTTAAAGATTAAAAAACCCAATCTTTAAAGATAAAGTACTAGAAAGTGTGGTTATTATTGGGTGGTTAGTATTATATTTACTCTGTTCTCATGGCTTATAATTAGATCAGTCTTAGCCCAAATAATAGTTTGACCAAATGCTTATATGATTAATTAAGAATATTTTATCCTGTTGGGTTCTCAAACATTTTCTGACTTTGAAATTTTAAATGTTTAGAAATGCCAATGCTTAGTTTGTATCTTAGATATGTCAAACCAAGTAGAGTCATTAATAACACTCTTACAATTTATTTTCCCACAGAGATTTAGCTTTAATTTATATGTCCGAGGTTACGTTGAGGTTACGTTGAAGTGCTTCACAGAAAATCTCAGAGGTAAAGACAATAAGTTAGAGGGGCCAGGCAGGGAAAGCGTGTCTACCAAGTTGACTGAGTGGAGTACCTGAGGCCAGATTCTGATTAACGTGTCCACATAAAATAAAAACAGAGAATGGAGAAATACTTACTGCCTGTGATGAAGTACTGTAGTTGGGTTGGAAGTGCCAAATCTGAGGTCCTGTTAAACTCGACACAACCCTCCCATGAGCTTTGGGCATCTTTCAGGTGCTGACCTCGCCTGCCATGGATTCTCAAACCACCTTCTCCCTGAACCCATTCAGAATATGGTCTGTTGTAACGATTGCAGTAAGGTGACCTGAACGTGCTGGGTACATGTGTGTTTGTGCACATGCTTGTGCGTGCAGTACCATTTAATTCACCTGATGTTCATAGTACTTAGACTACTGAGAATCTTTAGCTGTTCAGGTCTTTTACTACTTTGGATTTCAAAGATTGGAGAATTTTTTAAACAAACTGTAAAACTGTAAAGAAAATGTCTAGTCACTATGCAGTTTCGGTAACTTCTTACTGTTCGTGGTAATATAAACAAAGTCAGATTCCTTTACCCTTCGTTCATCAAGCACAGAATGTTATTTATCCTAGAGGCTGTTTATTTGCCTATCTTTCAAAAGCAGACCTTCTTAGACTATATTATACTTTGAGACTCAGTTGATGTCTGTATCTGACTTTGTTTAGAAAGAGCGCTTTGTGTTTATGCTACAGGATGTTTTGCTAAATAAGGTTATTTATTCAGAATTCCCAGCTACAAATTCAGAGTTGAACAATGAGAGCGAGCCTCGTCACAAGCTCCTCTTTGTTGTGAGGGTGAAATGTAGCGGGTGACTAGATGGTGTGCAGATGCCGGTGGTTTAAAGTGGAGAAAGAGGGGCAGTGGGGTTTGCACAGGCATCTTTTTGTTCAGGCCCGACACCCAATCTAGAAGCCTCTATTTAAAAAAAAGTCAAAAATTTCTTTAAATTGATTGATCAGGGCTAATTTGAGTTAAATCGGAAAAAACTTATGAACGAGCATTTTGTGTTTTTTAAGCACTCTGCTTCTCCTTATCATGTTTTTAAAGGTATAATAGTTATAATATGCTATTTGACAATACATTTTAAAGTATGTAGAAATATATAAAGTAAAAAATGACTCTCCCCTCTTTTAGTCTTTTTCATTCTCACCCTCTAATTTATCCACTGTTAACAGTTTAACTGTTTTGTGTCTATCTCTATCTATCTATCTATCTATCTATCTATCTATCTATCTATCTGGTATTTATCCACATATTGACTATTTTGTATTTATCCACATTGTATAAGCATACATCTGTATGGGCATAGAAAAAGACTGTTATGTATATATCTATTTTAATAATAAAAATGGGATCATACACAATCTGCATATTACCTTTTCTATATATGCCAATCCAACTTGTGATAACTGCTGCGTAATTGTGGTGTAGTGCAGAGGCACCCTCATGTACTTACACCTTCTTTTAGTGTTGCCCATGCGGGCTGTTTTCAGTATTTTAGTTCTCTGATGGTGAAATGAGCATCCTTGAGCGTATACTCCTAGGCACTTTTGGCTACTCTTATGCTGGGTAGATTTCTGGAGGAATTGCTCAGTCAAAGGTGCGTACATTTACAATGCTGATGAGTAATGCCAGATCGCCTTCCCCGAAGTTGGGATCAGTGTAGGCTCCAGCACACACTGTGTCGGTCTTCCTTTCCTCACACCTTTGCCTACACTGGCACTTTACTCTTTGGCCTTTTTAACAGATTCAGAAAACTTGTTACTTTTAGCCCTTTTTTCTCAAATTTTAAACTGATTCATAGGTTTCCTGAATTATTTTTCTGATTTGTACCTTTTTCTTTGGCAGCTTACAAAGAATATAGGCTGTATATATTTAGGGATTTCACTGAATAAATGAGAAAAGGTAACAATGGTCAGATTCTTTGCTATTCTGGAAAACTTACTTTGTTACTTCAGTATTTATTATTTTCTGTTCAAATGTGAATCAAGCTTGGTATGTTCCTGCAGGAGTATCTAAATGATATCAGTTTTGTTAACATTCATATTTTAATAATTTATACTGTTTGAGGTTTTAGAATATGAATGATAAAAATGAGATAGTATGGTAGCACATTTTCAAAATTTATAAATTGATGAAGTTTAATAGATTAAAAAAAATTTTTTAGTCTTATTATTACTTTTTTAAAACTAGGAGATAGTAAACTCTGTAGGTAAGGATCAATAGATACTTATTTTTTTTCTCAACAATTTTCCATAGTCCTTAGTAAAGATTTATTGGTTTATATTGACTTGCAGTTAGTAATTGAAATTCATGAAGGGAATGTATTATTGGAAAAGTTTTAAAATGTCAGATTTGAAGAAGTATTAGTGTTATTTATTTCCAAACATGGTTAGCTCACCTGCTTGAGAAGATGAATTATTAATTCTGTGGAACATTTTCATGGCCAGTTTTGAGTCTTGGTTAACCATAGCTCTCTGCTATTCCCCATCTTTGAAATGCTTTCCTTTGGGGTTTTCTGATGGCCCCTGCAGTGTGCTCAGTTAATTCAGACTAATGTCATGAGCTCTGAGGACTCTACTATGAACGTAAATCTGCTGCAGAATGTATTTTATGTTGCTGCCACAACGTAAAATAAATTATAATGCACATGCAAACTCTACGTTGAAAATTAGACACACATATATTTCATATGCCTTTAGCTCTAGTTTTAACTTTTTTATATACATTTCTCCCAAAGGATTCTATTCCATAGTGGTCACTTCTCCTTGATTTTGTATTGTTCTTTAATTGCTTTTTGTATATTATCTCATTACCTCATAAATTCCCAAGAGCAAAGACTATCTTTGTCATTTTTTAATTATATAAAAATTAACATTTTTCCAATGTAATATATTCTTTCCATGATTGTATAAAGCAGAGCAATGTTTTTTTAAGTCTTATTATTTTACAATGTCATAGTGTTTGAAGGCTTACCTTACTCCATGTATGAGCTTATTATCTATAATATACGTCTGTAATCATGACCTTTCCACATTTCCCTTCTAGGAATCCCATGCATTCTCAAGTACACAGTAATCATTTAAAACTTGTCAAGAGTTTGAGTATAGCAAGTAGAACATCTGAGTGGACAGCATGTTTCTGGTAACATTTTGTTTACAGAAGTATTTCAAGAACTGTGAAGTATGCATCCTGAAACTGCTATTAAAATAGGATTAAAAAAAACTTTTTGAAAGGTGAAGATCTAGCAGGGCCAGATATTCTTTTTAACTAAATCATACAGAACAAGGAACTCCTACTTTAATACTTTCAAATCTACTGACTCCTAAGTGAGTTGTCTTACAGAAATCTTATTTGCTTTATTTCATAATCTTTTTAGATAGGACTGAAGCTGATCTACCCTCAGGTTCTTTCTTGCTTTTATACAGATATTCTGCAGACTTCAAAGCTCTTCTTTCTGGTAGACATAATCACCATCTTTGTGAAGTACCGTCACTGCCTAAATCCATTTTATCTTTGTCTGCTGTCTTTGAGGATTATTATAGAGAATGCCGTGGAAAACAGAAAACCATTTGGTTAAAAAAGAAGTCGTGGTGATAGTGGTATACTGGGTAAAAGAGAATGGGGTTGGGGTGGGGAAACAAGTATTTTTAATAAGAGTTAAGCAATCTTTTACTTAGCTCTTTCTTTTTGGTGGTATTTTAGTCATTGGAAAACTCAAAACTGACTCTTAGATAGTCACATCCAAATACTGACAAAGCTTTTGAAATTTCAAAGACCTCCCCAAAATGGTACCCTAAGAATCTCCAGAGTGTGTTTCAAGAGGAAGCAGGGAGGGAGCCACATGCTTTTTATGCCCCAGTTTCTTAAGTCACACACCATCACTTTGGCCACATTCTGCTCATTAGAAGTGAGTTACTAAATTCAGCCAACACTTAGGAGGGGAAATAGGTTAATAGGTTCTACTCTTTGAAGGGAGGCACATAAGGAATTTGTGGAGTATATTTTAAAACCACCATGGTCATGATATATGAGTTTAAAAATCTTGCTGTTAGAGCATATTATGTGGGATTTTTTTGCAGTAATGTTAATAAATGACATATGCTGTAGGGATTTTTTTGATGAAGTTGTTTTTAGGTTTTGCAATCAGTGTTATACTCTTTTTACAGAAATAACTTGGAAGTTTTCCTTATGTTTTTGGAGTAGTTTCAAGTATACAGTGTTTGCAGTTTTTAAAAGTATGCTAGAATTCCGAGAAACCATCTGGGCCTGGGGCTTTTTTGTTAGGAGCTGTGTAACAATTTTTTCTATTTCTTTTATAATATTTGATTTATGTAAGCTTTCTGTCTCTATTAAAGTAATTTCTGGTACCAATTTCAGGATTCTTTAAGATTAATTTTGAAAGCAAATTTATACTCAGAAGACCGTATCTTTGTTTTTGTACTAAAGCCAATGAGAATAAAAATAAAATTACATACATACTTTATGTATAGGCAAACATCAGAAACATATCATTTCTTTAAAGAGAAGTGTACCTTTCTTATTTATGCTTTCTTTAACCTGAAGATGAAGACATTGTTAGTTAGGTAAATATGAGTGAATATAAGCATTTTTTTAAAAACATACTTTTTTTTGTAGTGTGTGCACTATTCGAAGACATCGGTCATCATATTACTTATAAATGAGAGAGATAAGCTTTAACTTATATAATTTGATATAGTGATTTGAATTTGGTGTTTTTAGATCTATTCTCATTTAAATGATCTTGCTTGAGTTTATTTCTTTATAAAATCAGTTTACATATTGAATAGAATGATTTTATCTATGAATGAGCCATGTGATACTGTGTTTCATACATATTTTGGTTATCTGGTTTCCATTTTTTGTTTACTCATTCCTTTTCCATCAAATATTATAGTACACTGTTAAGTTAGGATTGGGTGTCATACGACAGTGGAGGTAATGTAGTACCTGCTCTTGAGGAAGTTGGATCTAATAGATCCTAAACAAGGACGTGTTAGTAAGATCTGATTTGAGAAATATTTCAGATGTCTGAAAACTGTAAGGTTAATTTATAAAACCACCTTATCTATGATTTTTCTTAAGGTTAAGATATGGTTCATTAAAAAATTAACCTCTGTTAATTTTTATTAATTTTCTTCATATTTTGTACAATTTTTTCAGGTTTTCCCATTTTGTTTTTGCACTTATTTTTCTAAAGAGCTAAATATTAATGAAACCAGGTACTAAAATTGTTTTATTTCATTTTATTTTTTAAAATATACTTTATTGATTATGCTATTACAGTCATCTAATTTTTCCTCCTTTTTGTACCTCTCTGCCTTGTACCCCTCCTCCCACCATCATTCCCCCACCTTAGTTCATGTCCATGGGTCTTACATATAAGTTTTTTGGTTTCTCCATTTCTCATACTGTTCTTAACCCCCCCTTGTCTATTTTGTACCTATCATTTATTTTTCTTATTTCCTGTACCTTTTCCCCCATTCCCCCGGCTCCTTGTCCCTGATAACCCATAAGCCCTCCCATTCTAAATGATAGCTTTGCTGGATAGGGTAATCTTGGATATAAGTCCTTGCCTTTCATGACTTTGAATACTTCTTTCCAGATCCTTCTTGCCTGCAAGGTTTCTTTTGAGAAATTAGCTGATAGTCTTATGGGAACTCCCCTGTAGTTAACTGTCTCCTTTCTCTTGCTGCTTTTAAGATTCTCTCCTTATCTTTCATCTCGGGTAATGTAATTATGATCTACCTTGGTGTGTTCTTCCTTGGGTCCAACTTCTTTGGGACTCTCTGAGCTTCCTGGATTTCCTGGAAGTCTATTTCCTTTGCCAGATTAGGGAAGTTCTCCTTCATTATGTTTTCAAATAAGTTTTCAATGTATTACTATTCCTTTTCTCCTTCTGGCACCCTTATTATTCGGATGTTGAAAGGTTTAAAGTTGTTCTGGAGGTTCCTAAGCCTCTCCTCATTTTTTTGAATTCTTGTTTCTTCATTTGGTTCCCATTGAATGTTCATTTCTTCCTTCTGCTTCAAATTGTTGATTTGAGTCTGAGTTTCCTTCCCTTCATGTTGGTTCCCTGTACATTTTTTAAAATTTCACTTTGCATAGCCTTTACTTGTTCCTCTGGTTTGCAACCATACTCAATAATTTCTGTGAGCATCCTGATTACCAGTGTTGTGGACTCAGAATCTGATAGTTTGGCTCTCTCTTCATTGCTCAGTTGTATTTTTTCTGGAGCATTGACCTGTGCTTTCATTGGGGCCACATCTCTTCGTCTCAGTGCACTTGTTATGGAGTAGGGGGCAGAGCCTTAGGTGTTCAGAAGGGCGGGGCAACTCGCCACTGTGGTGCTGTATGTGGGGGAGGGGTCCGAGAGGGAACAATGCCACTTGCTCAGCTCTGCCTCGGCTTTCGGTCACTTCCTCCACTACCCACAGCAAATTGGGCCCTTCTAGTGCTGATTCCCATGTGGGTGGGCTTGTGTACATTCTAGTACCGTGTGGGTCTCTCCAGTGAACTCTCCTGTGAAACTGGGAGTTTTTCCTGACGCCTCAACCCCCATAGGTTTTTTTCAGTCAGAGGTTTTGAGACTTTATTTCTCCACGTTGGAACCCTGGGTTGTGTGGTCTGTCTTGCTCCCCAGTTGTTCCTCCTGGTTTATCTGTGCTGAATATGGGACCGCCCGTTCTGCCAGCTACCTTCTCACTCCACCTCACCCTCCTGGTCCTCCAGCCACTACCTTGCCACACCGTTCCCTCCCTGCAGCTGCCCATCTCTGCCCCTCCTCCCGGTCTGAATAAATGTCTCTTTAACTCCTTGGTTGTCAGACTTACACGTAGTTTGATTTTTTGGCAGTTTGGTTGTTTTTTGTTTTAAATTTGTTGTTGTCTTCTTTGGTTGTGCGAGGAGGCAAAGTGTATCTACCTATACCTCCATCTTGGCCAGAAGTCCCAAAATTGTTTTAGTTTGCTACTAATAATTGGAGATGAACCCTTTTTTATGGGAGGTAAATATTAATTAATTGTTACTAAGTACCCAAGGAATAACTGTTATGCTTTTAAATTTTTTGTTATGGCATCAAGATTATCTGAATTCTTTTTTCATTGTATAATTAGTAAAAAAGAATTAACTCAATTAAGTTTTGTTTTTTTTCTTTATTTGGTTCATATTCATGTCTTAATGTTTGTAAGTTAAGAGAATGATGTATTATGCTTAGTTTGAGTTTTTACTGGGCCTAGGTCATGCTAGGATTTAGTAGATGACCAGTAAATTTCTATTTAACTTGTGTATATTGAAGCAGTGCTGTGGAAAATTATGAAATATTTTTGTGGTAAGACATAATCTTGTTATTTTTGTTCATTATTCCATTTACTGGCAGGGAAAGTTAATGTAGTAATTTTCTAATTATGATATTCATGCTTATTCTTTAAAATCTTCATAATATGTCTATTTTGAGTAAAAGAAGCATGTTTAAGAGTACACTGTTGTGTGAATTTTAAGTTTTTTTTTAATGGTTTTTATTTCCATTGCATTTAATGAAAAAGTAACTTTTTTTGGCTTCACACAGAAGGCAACATTCCCTCTGCTGAAGTTTGAGGAAAAAAATGGTAATGAATGTAGATCTTCTTTGAATGAAATGCTAGGAAAGCTGCTATTTCTTGCACATATTCTTAAAATCCGTAAAACACTGCAATTAAGAGAGCTTAGTAGCCACTGTTGGCCTTAGTGTGCAAAGCACTTATACACCGTGGCTGGAGCCTGCAGTGCATTAATGCAGATAACTAGATGCTGTTGTGAAAATTTTAAAAAAATCACTCAAATCATTTAGTAGAAGAAGACTTTAAAAATTCTCTCCTATTATGGCATCTTAGTTCTTTCTTGGAAATATTTACTTTCTATTTTAGTTTTCTGTACATTTTACAGCTTTACTTTTGTAGAGAATCCTGATACTGATGGCAATATATTTAGGTATAGTAGGAAATTTGATTATCATAAAATGTACAAATTAAAGCAATCTTAAAACTCTAGTTAAAATGATTGCCTTTTATTCCTAATCTACCATGTTGAGCAAGATTCCTGTTGCCTTTTACATCCTCTGTCAGCCCTCCAGAATTCTCTTTGAAGTCACTATTACCCCAAGTGTGGAAGTAAAGAGAGAGGAAAAGAGAGAGGAAAACCTTGGCACTCTGGGAGAAGTCAGAGACAGTTGGCTCTGAACAAGTGTGTTTTTCTCTTTCAGCACTGGAGGGCTATACAATATATAGAACAAGTCAGGTGTGATGTACTGTTTTTTATAAAGTCATTAGGTATCTCGCTGATTTCCTGATGCTGTCATAATGTTAGCTTTTTCATAACATCATACATAGATGAATACATCATCTTACTAAAAGTGTGAATGCATATCCCATTTAATGAACGTTGCATGCTATTTTTCTAACCTTTAAAGCCATTAGTATTATGTTTAATTTTTAAAGACTATGCTTTTTTACTACAGTGTGACTCATAGATTAAAAGTTAAGTCTTAAACATGTGTTACTTGAAGGAAGTTTATTAAAATCTGAATATTCTTTACAAGCTACCAAATGCAAGTTTAACTAGCCAAACAGGTAATTTGTTTACTGTGAAATGTTTCTGTCCTACTTCTCTCTCTCTCTTCTTTCTTCTCTTCTTTTCCTGCAAGTTATGCTGGCCAGAATAACTTTTATTTTGTATTATTAAAACATCATATCCCTGCTGCATACAATTGAAAATTATTTTTGTGTGTCTTCTCTTATCAGCATGCAGTGTGTCTGCCTCCTGGTGTTAATGTTCCCTGTGAGTAACGATGAGTAGAACATTATTGTTACTCATCGTTATTAACAATGGTATTTGCTTGATGTCATGGTAGCATTTTAAGACAATTTTCAATATCTGGGCAAGACCATTTTACAGCAGTTGTGATCTTGTATAGAACAATACCATTCTGTCGACTAGAACTACTGAAGATTTCAACTAGTTTTTAAAAACTGATTTCATAACTTTGGGAGAATAAAGTCATGTAAAAATAATGTCTGTGATGGTTTTATTGGGAAACATTTTAGGATTATGCACTAAAACAATGTATAACATTCATCAACCTCTGGAATGCTGAAATATTAAAAATTAAGTTAAATATTTGATTAAATATTGTAAGTAATTTGTTATAATTTTTATATACTTAAAATCAAAATGAAGATTATTAAAATTACATTAATTTCTATTTCACAGTCTGTTTTCACTATAGTTGACTTAACTTGGCACAAGTACTGAGAAAATAAAATTAAAAAGAGAATGATGTCACAAAACTCTATAATATGTTTAATTATTTTAGGATATGCCAGTCTTTCCAGATTAAAACTGTTGTAACTTGACTATATCAGATTTAGATGCCTGGCTATTGGAACATTCTCTTTTTCTTTGGTGCACAGTTGGGGTCATTATTTTTATGGAAAATGCTGCGAAGGACCTGAAGTTGAGGCTTTGTTTTACAGGAAGGTCTTTTCAGAGTTGTCAGGAAGTAGGTTCCAAATACAATTGTTCACAATATGGCCACTATTCAGTATTTGCTGATTCCTGACCAGACAAATCCCAGATTGAATGAATTCTCAGTGAAACCTGAACTTTTAGAAATGCATAATCCTACAAGTGAGATAATATAGTATGTACTCTTAGTGGGCTTTAAAAAATGCTAAAAATTCTTTTTGAAAATTGCTATCCATAAAGGAATTAAAATTACTCTATGAATAGAGATGTATTTTTGGAACACATGTTATCTAATATTAAATATTGGTGTTTATAAATTAAAGATTTGGAACATTGAGAGGATATTGACGAAACATAGTTATGTTTTTTTCAGTTAAAAATGGGCTGAACTTATTTATGATACAACAAGAAAGGAAATAAAGTATTATCAGGTTTAAGTTATTTTTATTTTCAGACAAACAAAGCTAAATATTTTTACCCGTTTTAGAAATATCCTGATATGAGCAGAAGGTGCGATAGTTGATATGATTGTATATTCTTTCAATTTAATGCAAGAAATTTTCCTTCAGCATAAATGGTAAAACATATCCAAGTTTCATACAGAGTATTATTAAGTAGTATAAAAGGAAAAATAACACTAAATTCTTTTGTATTGTCACATAAAAGAGAAAACACTTTATTCTTATATCAGAATCAAGAAATGAGATGGTAACCTGTAACTTAGATACAGATGTCTTTCTGAGTTAGCAAGTGAAATTTGCTAAATTTGTGCTATCAATGGGATAGATTTCTTTGTGATGGTAATGAACAATTTTATTAAAATTCATAGTTTTTCATTACTTAGTGATTTATTTGTAGCCACTGTGGTTTTGCCTGTGGCTTGCCCCCTCACCCCCAAAATGTCACTTATACCTTGGCTGGGTGGCTCTATTGGAGTGTCGTCCAGTACACCAAAAAGCTGTGGGTTCGATCCCCAGTTGGAGCTTGTATGGGAGACGATGGATGCTTCTCTCTCCCTCCCCTTTCTTCTCTCTCTAAAATCAATTTAAAAAAACGTATCCTTGGGTGAGGATTAAAAAATAAATGCCACAGGTTGTTGTGATTTTAAGCTTAAATTTTATTTATTTATTTATTTTAAAATATATTTTATTGGTTATGCTATTACAGTTGTCCCATTTCCCCCCCCTTCATTCCCGTCCACCCTGCATACCCTCTCTCATAATTTTATTTATTTTTAAAAAGATTTTATTTACTCATTTTTAGAGAGAGGGAAAGGGAGGGAGAAAGAGAGGGAGAGAAACAATGATGTAAGAGAGAAACACTGATTGGTCGCTTTTTGTATGTGCCCCGTTCAGGATCGAACCCACAACCTAGGCATGTGCCCTGACTGGGACTTGAACTGGTGACCCCTCCCCTTACAGGAAGATTCCCAGACAACTGAGCCATGCCAGTCAGAGCTTAAATTTAATTTTTATATGTAATTATTTAAGGTATTTTGGCAAACCCATTTATCAGGGGTGTCATATAATATTATAATTAAAAAGTTACAGGTTTTTAAAAAATACTATAAGCAGAGAAGAAAGTTAACATTTTATTTATTTGGAAAATAGTTAACAAAGCACATATTATTTCCATCTCAGAATCCATTTTTATTTTGTTTCATTGTCCATTTTTTGGTACATTGTACAAAAGGTAGCATTGTGCTTTATACATGCCACCTCTTTTTGGTCTAAATTTATTTAGGAGGTGGTATATTAGAAGAATGGTAGCCTTGGAAACCCTCGGAAAACCGTGCGAGTGAGTATTGCAGAGAAAAAGCAGAGCAAAACAAAAACAACAAATCAAGTGTGAATGTGGTTACTTTTCAAGTTCAAGTCCTCTAATGCCTGAGTTTAGTTATTGGTCTGTTGTTCATTTCACTTCTTCTCTTCCTTTATCCCTTCCTTCCTCTTTTCCCTTCGTCTCCCTCCCTCCCTCTGACCTCTTCCTCTCTCCCTTCCTTCTTCCTTCCTTGCTTCTCCCATGTCTTTCTTCCTTTTTTTAAATGAATGAACAAATGATGATTGAACACCTATCATATTAGGACCCTATTCCAGGGGGTGGAGACTAGTAAAACTAATGGAGACAAGTTTTTAAAAAATGCTTAGAGATAAAGAACCCTTCCTTGACTGAGTGCCTAGTTTTGTAAATTTATTTAAAATTTTTGAATACTTTTTTACTTTGCTAGGCACTAGGGATTTTCTCACTCACAAGAGGCTCATACATATATTTGGTGCTGTAATGGAAGTTAGATACAAGATGCCATGAGAGTTAGAGAGAATGGAGCATCTTAGTCACTTTTGAAAAAGATTCTTTATTTTCTGATTTGGAGGCCTGGTTCAGAAACCTCATGAGCCATTAATGTTTATGTAGCTGATACAAGATTTTGTGAATTTCAAGCCTGCATTTTTGCAGACCCAGCCTTAATGCTACCACAGAACCTTTAGAGTTATGGGTGGGTGGCAGTGGGAAAACATACTTAACTGTCACTAGGGATGGGAAAGATATGATTCATTCAGAAAACATGTCCAGTTTTCAGGGCATGCATATACCGAACGATGGCTGTAGCTGTGCCCAGAGCATGCGTTTTCTTGGAACTGCTCTCACATTGACTTCCTGCCAGGTCTCCCTGCTAAAAATATGTGGGCTCCTAGTTCATTACCTTTTTGCCACAATACTTTTACCCTATTAAAACTATTTTGGAAGTTTTTAGATTGTAAGGCTTGTTCTGAAATTCATAGAAGGGTTCTTAGAATGGATTGCAGTGTATATTCTGGAGTTTTGATCAACACCTGATTATTTCTGACCAAACTGATGTGTAAAAAATTCTTCATACTACCAGCAGAATAGAAGTCGTCAAAATAACTTGAAGATGATTAACCACTTAAAATGTTTATGCTTTTCCAACATGTTTATAGTTGTCAGAGCAAAATCAAAACCCAAAAATGGGTTCTGAAATGGAAATTATTTAAATATTTAAAAACCAAAATACATTTGGACTCTTCTCTGGTCCTCCTAGTTTCTACATTTGCTAATGCACCAATAATTCTGGAGTAAATTCTGTGCACACTAATAAAAAGACATGGTTTCTGCCTTCCAGATATTTACTGAGCTGACCTCTGAGGTACCTACGATCCCAAATGACTCATATTATTGTTATGTAATGTAACCTCAATCTCACAAACCAAGTGACTTTTCTCCCTTTCTCCTTCTTTCCTCCCTTTGAGAGTGAACAGTGGGTTTGAAAACTGCCAGTTTCAGCTAGCAGGTAATTTTGACTGCTGATAGGACAACGGACATAATTATCTTGGAGATCTCAGTACAATAGGAAAATTATTTGTTAGTAGGCTCTGTAATGGGGTATTTTAATATCAATTATTAGATTACTCTTTTATGTAGAAAAATACTGATTAAAATTTATAGGACATACAAAAATTAGTAAGTCATTGTCCCTGTACCCCTAGAACCTTAGTTGTAGTTTGAAAACCAGCAAGTGTTTTAAGACATTCTAGTAGGAGATCAATCTTAATTAGTGTAATAATAGAATGATGTCTAGCTTTTGAGATAGAGTGATACATTTAATTCTCAACTTCATGCTTTCCCCAGTATTTTGGAGGACTTTGGAATAGAAAAAGAGCAAAAGACATTTGTGAACTTTGGTAAATTTGTTTTAATGAAGTGTAATAGAAAGTAAGGTTTAAAGGTGAAGACCAGACTATGGAAAGGTCTTAAATTGTCTGAGAATATACAAGCTTAGATCGTCACCAGTAATTTCTCCAGACTCACAAATATGCTTCTGGAGATTCTCCTTTTCAGTGCCTTGTGGGAGGTTCCGCCCTCTAACGTCAGCTGTAAGAATCTGAAGAACATGGTGTGAATGCTCAGCACTGAGAAGGCGGGAAGAAAGCTCTTCAGTTAAGAAGTTCCTGGGGAGGGAGACAGAAACGAGTGCTAGATCGGCATTAAGATCTGCGTTCAGTGCGAGTCATGCCTGACTGTTTCACAGCAGAACCACATCGGCAAGAACACCTTACTTTTTAAACCTTTGTCTTCCCTGTTTTCCTTGGCAAGAGAGTTACAATGCGGGCAGAACATCCCAATGAAGATTTTTTACTTCTTTTTGTGGGGGAAAGAGTGAACACGCATTCTGTTTTTAGAAATTCTACTTTCTTCTATAAGTATACTTAATTTGTTTTCTGCTATCTTTGTGAGTATGCGGTGCTTGAGGACAGGAGATACAGAAGATTTAGGTAGTGGCATTAATTAATAATGTTAGAAGAAAGGTTCTGATAAGCTAAGTTCTCTGCTTATATTGTAACAAATTAGGAGTGGCTTTCTTTGTACATAGTCTGTATAGGGTTGAAAAAATAGAATATACTCTTAGGATTGCCCTGTGAATTATGATCCCTAGTTTTATTTTATAGGAATGTTTTGCATGATGCTATTGTAATTGTAACTCCAGAATTAAAATAATCATAAAAGGCCCAAGAGTTCAACCAGAGTTAAACTTGGTGTGTTCTATAGCACGTCAGATCAGTAGGTCTCTTATTAGCTTAAATTAAATTCTACTCATTGATTGCAAATTGAAATTGTTCAACAGATTTTCAGGACATAAGTAAATGTTTCTCTTGAGATTCTCAGTAATTGTTTTGGCGGTTCCAAAGCAACTTACTTCATTGGTTAGAGTTTGAGCAGTAACTATTTGTATCTTCTAAACAAATTCTCTTATGGTAGTAATTTTTTTAACCCATATCCCTGCATCCCAGTTTAGTTACAACTCCTTATAAGGATGTCAGTTTGTTAGTCCAAGAGTGTTAGTTAGCAGTTGTTAAATTCTGTCGAGTCTGTGGTGGTGTTTCTCTCCTGGCTGATTAAATGTCCACTCACAGCCAATGGAATGGAAGTGCAGGGCAGTTTTGCACAGATGCTGAACTAAGACACTCCGCAAGAGCACTGTAGGTTGATAAAGATCACATAAAGTCATGTATATTGGACACCAAAGATGGTGACTCAGTCGTGAAATTATTGTTTACTTTGTAAAAATAAAGTTGTAATTTTTTCCATTAGCTGTTTTTTAACTGCGGAAGTGTTTTCGAGCCATTGCTTCTTAGTCATAGAACCAAGCTTTTCTCTGCATTTAGTCATATTTCACCTACTAGTGCACAGCTACGACATTTTACAAACAGGTAATATTATGAGAGAGCACTGTACTACAAACTGTATGTTTTCTCTTGGCGTATTTGCCTTGGTGTATGTGTGTGTGTATAGCTTTACCTATATACATGTGTATATAGCGATACCTATATATGTGCATATAATTTGTTTATATTTTCCCATTTTAGCTGTTAATCTGCAGTGTAATACTTCTGTGTCAACATTTTTGTTGGATAAAAACATCGGTTTATGCAAGTATGGTATAAAATATATGTGTGTGTATGTACGTGTGTGTGTATATATGTGTATATAAATATATGCTTGAACTGTATTTTTTCTATATTTGGAAAAAGTTGTAAAATATTATAGGAACTACCTTTTAGGGAAACTAATTCATATTCAGTACTTGAATGACTTTCACATTCATGTATCACTTTTCTTATATTCATCTATGCCTCCGTTGTATTAACACAGTTGTTGGTATGAATATAACCTGTTTCATGATTTCTATTTTAATGAAGACAAAATACTAATTTGTATGTTGAAGGAGAAAAATTTAACCTTAAATCCTAGGTTTGTGATCGTTGTTTTTATTTTTTAAGTTCTGTTTTTGCTGAAATAGCATGATGTCATCATTGGAAATTTGGGCTGTTGCTTGATAGTAAACTTCTGTTTTTTCAAAAAGCTATTTGTGGAAGGGGACATGTTCAGACTACCTTTTGCAGTCTGAGAATGCAGCACTGACGACAGAGAACTTCCTTAGAGCCTACACACTGGGAACTTGTGCGGTGCCGTTACAAGTGGTTTAATGTTTCTGAACAGCATAGGTTAGCAGGAGTGTCAAGAGGATGGAAACCTCCTTGTATTGACCTCCCTGAGACGGTGTATTCATGTCAAAAACTAATCAGGTGCAGCTGCAAGATTAATTGTGTGGGGAAGTTACAAACATAGAAAGCTGTGACCTCTACTCTGAGCTCTGTTTTATGTACAAGCATTCACTTTGGAACTACTGACTATGAACTTGAATGAGCAGTAATTTACTCAGTTGAGCATACAGTAGTAGCATTTAATCATTGCTGAGCTTGTAGCATGAGGTGGACACTCAGCAGATTTCTAGTTGAGGCAGTTGAGGGTATTTTAGTAGGGCTGAGTAAAGGAGAAGGGGGGCAAGAAGAACTCGGGTTTCTAAAGCCACAAGAGAAATTTGTCATCATTAATCTTTGAATTTTTTTCTTGAACATGCTTACTTACAATGGAATTTCACTTTATTCCTCAATATAGTGAGGAATTATTAAAAATTCCTCATTAAAATATGTAATTATTAAGAGTTTTTGGCTTGATAATTATCTGACAGAATTGAAGTAGTTTTTTAAAATTATGAGATAATAGTTTTTATTTTTAATAGGCAGTAGGGTATCCACCTAAATATTTATAATTAATATGAGCATTCACAGGGCATTAGGCTTTGTCTGCAAACATCCCAAAACCTTATTATTTGGGCAGTAACCTAATTGGCTATTCGAATTATTTTGTTAGGATTTTGGTAATCGTAAAATTAAAGATTGTCAAACTTACATGATGACTTATCTTTCTAATGTACAGTTATTTTATGTTTTATTTCAGTTTTTTTTACATTAATGGCCTATTTTTTAGAGTAGTTTTAGGTTGAGCAGAAACTATGGAGAGTTCTTGTTTTATCTCCTCCCTCTTGCAGCCCCCCTCATTATCAACACCCCCCACCAGAGGGTCAATTTGTTACAGTTGAAAAACCTGCAGGGACACATCATCATCAACCGGAGTCCATAATTTACCAAAGTTTGCAGACCGTAAGACGCGCCAGACCATAAGATGCACCAGGTTTTAGAGGATGAAAATAGGAAAAAAAAATTTTGAAGCAAAAAAGCGTGGTAAAATATTTAATAACATAAATAACATAGGCCGCCACCCCCCTCCCCCCACAGTGGCCCTACAGTGAGCCAGGTGTGCTACGTTCTCTCATAAGATACACCCGCTTTTCCTCCCAAATTTGGGGGGGGGGGGAGTGCGTCTTTTAGTCCAAAAAATACGGTGCTTACTTTAGGAGTTACTCTTGTTTTTCCTTCTGTGGGTTGTGACAAACACATAATGACATATATCAGCCATCATAGTACCATACAAAGTCATTTCACTGCCCTGAAAATCCCCTGTGTTCTGCCTATCCATCACTTTCCACACACTGCTGCCACCGCCGACCTTCACAGGTGCTTTGTCTTTTCCAGAATTTCATATAGGTGGGATTGCTTGGTGTGTAACCTTTTTCTTATTAGTTTCTTTCACTTAGTAATATTCATTTAATATTTCCCCATGTCTTACTGAGGCTTGATAGCTTTTTTTTAGTGCTGAATAATATTTCATTGTGGGTGGTTTATTTATTTATTTTTTAGGCTTTAGGAAGAGCATAAAAACTTACATATGTTAATGTTATTAGCTTAAAATATTTTCATTCTTGCTAAGTGAGGTACAATTATCTCTATTTTCCACGGGATATCCCTGTTTTCACAGGAAGAAACTGAGGTATAAAGAAGTTACGTAACTTTCCCAAGATCACATGGCTAGGAATGATTTATAAATGTAGGAATTGAATCCTGGAAGACTTTGTTGTTCCCGCTACATGATCCTCTCTTGGAGAAGAAACATGTAACATAAAATCTTATCTGTTATAATTTTAAGTGCAACTTGATTTGTATTAAAATCGTGTGATTTTACATCTTTCATGCTCCAGTAACATCGTGTGTGTGTGTGTGTGTGTGTGTGTAAAGTAAATGAGTTGCTTTTGGAAAAGGAAATGTAGTGAGCCTGCTTGCGGTATATGGCTGTTTTACCGAGGCTTTAACGAGGGTCCGAGTAGCTGCAGTTTGACTTCCACTAACTTTTGAGATTCCATGAAGTATAAAATGTTTCTTGGCTTTCATCCTTGTGTAATCTTACGAATTATATATCTTTCTCCATGCAGTCAGTGACTATAACATGGTAATTGTTAAGGTCTTTGTTCAGATGCCTGCTACTTGGAAGAGTTAATTTTATCATTTGATGACAGCTGATGTCAGCCGTGCATTATGAAGGGTCCTACTTTGGGAAATGTGAGAAGTGATTTAGGCTCATAGTTAACATGCCTTTTCCCCCCTCCTATTTTGAGAAAACTGACACTTGAAAAAATTACACCTACAATCAGTACATTGAGAAATTTTACTTAGTTTGCCAAAATATATTAATACTGAATTTATATCAGTCCACCCAGGACTTTTTTTTAATGACCAGTAGAGAGGTATTACACATACAGAGTACTGTAATGGAATCTGTCACATGATTACATTTCCTTAGACAGAGTAGGAGATCAAAAACACGCCCACCCAGGCATACACACACACAATTCTGATTTTTATTTTAAGGAAAATGCTGTGAAAGTATTTCTGCCATTCCCACTTGGGCAGTTTGGAGCTTTGTCAGCCTGTACAGCTGCGGAGGGACCGGTGGCAGACCACGTGTGCATGCACACAGAGTGCACCTTTGTGGTGTGCACACGTGTATGTGGTGTGTCGCGTGTACATAATGATGACGGACATTTGTTGTCAGGCACTGGCTGCTTTATTTATACTTTTATCCTGTGAAGTGGATGCTATTGCTATTTCCATTTTACAGAAAACTGTGGCTTGAAATTAAATGCTGTATCATCACACTCGTGATAATGAGAGATTATTAAGAATTTGAAGAAGATTTTACCCTACTCGAAGACTAACAAGTTATTCTGCCATAGTTTCATGGGTGCGGGCAGAAGACCAAATTTCTGGTCAGAGACAGAGACCTTTATAGCAATAGCACTAGACTGAATGTTATCATTTTCTTGTGGTGGTCCCTCGAGCCCCAGTTTTCTTAGGGGGAAGTGAAGAGGGCCAGGAGACTCCTGCAAACCTGGTAGATTGCATGGCAGGAGGAGAACTCTGAGCCTTGGGGAACTCAAATCTTTTCTAACGGCCGGTAAGCCTGCCTTTTTGCTCCAGAAGAAAATGATGTTCCACAGTTGTTCACTGTATACAGATAGCCTTGAAAGATAGCCCGACACAAAAGATGGGTGTCTGCCTTGGGAGACACCAAAAACACGGAATGCGGAGGCAGAGTCCTCCCTGCCCTCCAGTCACATATTGGGAGAGTGACTCCAGAGTGAATCTCTTAACCACTTCTTATTACACCGTCTCCCTGGGTAAAATATCTTGTTTTTATTCTTTCTTTTTCTTTTCTCCCTAGGTAGTTTTTCCTAGATGTTTCTTAATCATTCAAAAAAACTTTTTTAGAGCTATCTTTTTCTCTCCAGCATCAACAGCGTTACCCATTGCTGGACACTTGTCCTGTTTTGATGCTGTTGCGGCAGGTAATCTGGGAGGTCTTCATTCCTTGCTTTTTTTTTTTTTCCTCTCACTTATTTTGTTTTTGACTGAAATGCCTCTTTCTGAAAGTCTGTTATGAATCTATAATAGGTTTACTTAGCTAATCTTGGTTCAATGAATGAATCAATTAAATATTCATACAAATGATCCATAAACTCCAGGCCCTTTGGTCTAGTGTTTAAGGCCATTTTTAATTTGTTCCTTCCTTGTCTCTTCAACTTTTCTTCCTATTTCTTCCCCACAGAATCCAACGTACTACTTATTTGTAGAGGTAGTCTTTCTTCATATTGTTTCTTCCGTCTGAATGCCCTTTGTAGTTCTTGTCTGAATTCTACCTGTTATGCTCCACCTTCTCCATGAAACTCCGACGATACTCAATGTATATTATATCCTGTAAGGCCTTATTGTGTTACTAATCAGTATGTATTGTTTAATCTAATTATCATTGAGTTAAAATCGTTTTTGTTTTGTCTCTGGCAAAAGTCAGAGACTATGTCGTCCATGTTCTTCGTATATCTGCTGCTGAACAAAGTGATAGCTATGAGCTTCAGAAGAAGAAATGAGAAGAAACAGGTGGGAGAAAGAGAGGTGTGGGGATAGTTGTAAGGAAGATATGGGAGCGGAGTTGAAACAGAGGGTTGCTTAAGGAGTAATGTGCGGTGTGATGGGATGATACGGATTCTGCTGGAGTTGTGGCTGTGGCATGTCAGCAGGCAGTAAGGTCCTACTGCAGACATTTGTGAGTAAGAATAGTGTGATGAAAGTAATACATTAGGAAGACATTCCTGTCAGTTTACGATGGATTGGGAGAATTGAATACAAAGAAACCAGCTAGAACACATAATAGGTACCCAGGTATTAATGGATAGCATAGGTACTATAGTTAGTCAGACCAGCACTTGGAGGGACGAGAGAGGCTGGAGGAGAGTGGAGGCATTGCCATTTCTGTAGGGTGACATAATTAAACACTGCAACTTATGTGGAACTTTGATATTCTTTGAAAGTTGGATACAGCGAGCTATATGATAGTCAGATTTCTAAAAAATATCAAGTTAAAATTGTGATGCTAATATTGTAGGCCCTAGAGATAGACAGACAAATAAGACACAGTTTCCCTTTTTCAAACCTAAGATAAAAATCAGCTGAACATAGTAATGTCAGTTAGATTATGTTCTTCTTCGGAGTCCATCGCACATGCTCTGCCCCTCCCTGTTTCTCAACGTGCTGGTGTTGGAAGGGTGGGGAGGGCCATCGGAGAAGTAGTGAGCGCCTCAGTGAGCCTTCACCCTCCCCAGGGTCACAGGAGGTAGTTCCTGTGGCAGACAGACTTCACAGGGTGGACATGGGGATTCGCGTTCTTACTAATTATAATCAATCCTCATTTTCCTTTTACTGTTCGTTCTAGCTGGTCACTTACGTTTGCACAGGTGGTTGTGAACTACTGTTGTAGTCATTTAAAATGTGATTCGTTTGGTAATACTTTTATTGGAACATAACTTTGCAGTAACATTTCATAAAGTGAGGAAATGATGTGCATCTGGTTTGAAAAGTCCATACTCTGTTCCAGATTGTTGGCAGAACTTCAGATACTGCATCTGCGAGTAATATGTAGTAATTTGTGAAATGCTGTGATTTAGTGTTCAGTAAGGCTAATGGTACTTGTCTGTGTGTAGTGGATAAAAACTGAGAATTGCGAAAATTTGTTATAATTACTAATCTCAAATTACTCGAACTACAGAGAGGCTAAACGGTAGTACATTTAACTCAGGAGTCTTTAAATGTTAGGCTCTTTTTTCTTATCACATGGTACTTCCATAACTGTTCAGAGATAAAGGTTTATTAAATGAAACAGTGTAAAAACAAATCTCCCAGTGAAGGCACATTTTTCTAAAGTATCCGTAGAGTAACCTGTGAGTAACTAAGAGGCTAATTAGAAACATCTGTTAGGAATATTCACATTTAATGTTATTTTAAGAATTTATTACATGTAGTATACTTAAGTAGAATAAAAAGTTTAGTCTACACAAATTTAATATTTCGAGGTACTTTGGCAGGGTACTAATAGTTTAAAAAACTTTATAGTGGGAACCATTATTTTGGCTTTAGTGTTATGCTGAGTCTTAACTTTTTAATTCCATTTGAAAGTGCCTCCCTAGCTGGTGTCACTCAGTGGATTGAGCACCAGCCTGTGGACCAAAGGGTCGCCAGTTCAATTCCCAGTCAGGGCACATGCCTGGGTTGTGGGCCAGGTTCCCTGGTGCGGGGCTCATGAGAGGCAACCACACACTGATGTTTCTCTCCCTCTCTTTCTCCCTCCCTTCCCCTCTATCTATAAATAAATGAAATCCTTTTAAGAAAAGGGAGAAAGAGAGTGCCCTGGGAAGTGGTTGAGAGCCTCTGTTCTATACTGAGGGTGACCCTCAGTGCAGTGAATCCCCGTTAGCAGTTTGTGGGGCCCACCGGGGGGTCTTCTCCATGTGCTTCACCAGTGAAAACCAGTCTGTTTTCAAACTTCCATGCACTTAGTAGGACTGGTCGTAGGTGTGCTGAAGTCTCATTCACAGAAGACCTGTATTAGGAAGTTACTTTGTTTTAGGCTGTGCTGTAGATCATCAAGTAAAGGAGAACTTTCTTTAAGGTAAACACTCCCTGTGTAGATCAGACCATGTAATACTTCCTTTGTATTTGCTTTTGGCTACAGCATCAGGTTATGAGGTAAAAAAAAAAAGTATATATATGCTAGTAATTATGGTGTTTGCTTAATTAAATGGTTTATTTTTAAGTATTTAAAACATTTTCCCCTATATTACATCACTATGGAATGTTATAGGGAGGAAAGACTGAAGCTATGTTTCACTCAGTGCAGAGTTTCAGCTGTTATAACAACTGATTAATTATATTTTTCAGCCAACATTTTGAATAAGGTTTTGGATAAAGATGTGTTAGCAGCGAAAATATGTATCTTTATTAGGTCATTAAAAAAGTATGTTCCAGGTTTTATATGCTCATAAGTGACTTCCTATTTAACACTGATGGAATATTCAAGGGAATATTGGTGCTAAAGAATTTTATTCTTTAATTCTTTATTATTATAATTATATATAGTTATATATAAAGAATTTAATTCCTTAATTCTTTATTATTATAATTTCACTTGTATATCTAAGAACAATTGAATTTATTGTTATTTAGCAATGCAAAACTCCATGTTTTCTATGTGTTTTGAATTCATTAAAATATTTTAAATTATTGTAGGTTAAATTGTTTCTATACCTTCTATTTCTCTCTGAATTATAAAATATTAAATTATATTGCTCATTATTAATGTCAATATGAACTATTTTTTAAAGTTTTTTTCCAAATTAAAAAATATGTGTATTCATTTGAGAGACAGAGAGAGAGAGAGAGAGAGAGAGAGAGAGAGAGAGAGAAGGAGGGAAACATTGATTGTTTGCCTTCCATACATGCCCTGAGTGGACACTAGGGATTGAACCTGCAACCTAGGCATGTGCCCTGACTGGGAATTGAACCCCCAACCCTTTGGTGTTTGGGACAGTGCTCCAACCAACTGACCAACTGAGCCAAACTGGCCAGGGCCAAATTGCTTTTTAATATTATAATGATTATACATGTAGAACCAATGAAATGGGGTAGCACTCTTTATTCTGCACTAAATGGTCTCTAGATGACTAGTAATTTTGAGTTTAGCTTATTTATCATCTATTGCTGTGTAATGAACCACTCCAAAACTTAGTGTCTTTAAAGCAGCAGCAGTTTTATTTGCCCATGTTTCTGTGCATCAGCAGTATATTCTTGTCTTAGCCGGACAGCTCTTCTGCCGGTCTCTTGGGATCACTCACACAACCACACTGTTTTTGGTTCTTTGACTGGGGCTTCAGGGTGTTAGGTGATGTTGAGCTAGTTGTTCACTTCTGTCTCTACTTGGTGTTTCATCCTCGAGTTGGTTAGCTTGGGCTTCTTGACAAGGTTCTGAGAGGTGAGAGTGTAGCCTAAGCTTAGGAGCCACTTAGTGTCACTTTTGCCACATTCTGTTGGTCAAAACAAATTATAGGGTGTTAGCCAGGAAGGGTGGGAAACTAGTCTCTATCTCTAATGATAATGAGCGGAGCAGAACAGTCATATTGCAAGTGCGTAGGCATTCAGGGATGGAAGAAATTGTGCCCAACTTTGCAAACACTACATCATTCTTACCAGGTTTTTTCTTTTACTTTCAACCTTTCACTGTTAGTTTTATGCCTCCTTCTATCATCCCCTCTGCTCTTTCCTTCCTGTGCTGGATTTTCTTTGTTTTTGAACACCACCTAGCCCACATTGCTAGAATGACAGGTAAACTAAGAGACTTATTTGAGAGAGGACCTGGGGTATTCTACTATAGATCAAGGGTGTGGTTGTGGTGGCATCTCTCTTTTCAGTCTCTGATTTTTTTGAAAAAAAGATTTTATTTATTTACTTTTTAGAGAGGAGAAGGGAAGGAGAAAGAGAGTGAGAGAAATATCAATGTGTGGTTGCCTCTCTCATGCCCCCTATTGCAACGCAGGCATGTGCCCTGACTGGGAATTGAACCATCAACCCTTTGGTTCGCAGGCCAGTGCTCAATCCACTGAGCCATGCCAGCCAGGGCTCAGTCTCTGATTTTTTTTAAAATGTAGGGTGTAGAAGGAAGGGTGCAGTGACTTTACTCCCCCCGCCCTTACCCCTCCTTTTTCACCGTGTACCAAGATCATGTTTTCTAAGGTACTCTTCATATATTTCACAGAGTTTTGCAGAGCCTCCCAAGAACACGATGAACTGTGGTACGGGAGGCAAATGTTCTACCTCAGGCAGAACATTTCTACATTCATTTATTTTACTCACAGTTTTTTTAGGTTTGATTTTATTTGAACAAAGTGTTCCTTTGCTTAAAGAACAAAACCACCATTTAGGTAATTAGACTTGTTGGCTAGCTGAGTTTTGGATATGTGAGGTTAATTATATAGTTAAAACACAAATGATTTAAGGTCTTATAAAATATTTGTGCCTTAGGCTATTTCTAAAATATATTTTCTAAATGGGGAATTTATGTGTTTTGATTTTATCACACACTTTAAAAACATATTCTAGAACTTAGAGCATCAGTTACACACACACAAAATTATCAGTTACACACACAAAATTATTTAGAGCATCAGTTACACACACATCAGTTACACACACACTGTGTAAAGGCCATAGATGCTGTGAAACATCTACAACTTACATCTAAAAAAGCAATGAGTATAGTAACAGCAAAGTGAAAAGTCTTTCAAAGTATTGAAGGAGATATATCATTTAGTCCACCAATGAAGGAGTAGATCCTTTTTAAAAAAATTAAAAACTTTATTAGAAATTGGCTGCCTATTTCAATATAAAGGAAACCATTAGAGAAAAGTTATTCCATAAGTAATAGGTATATTTTTGAGGGTTAAAGTTTAAATGAAAAAAAAATCCCAAAAGGGTTTACAAATGCTGTAAATGCATATATGACCCAGGGTTGAGCCTGTGTGCAGCTAGGAGGTAGTCCAGTTCCTCTCTATCCCCACGGAACGGTTTGGGTAGCTCCCTGACCATCGAATACCTAAAGGTTGATTGAAATTGTTTATGTGTTTCTTGCAGTTCTGACCTACCAAGGGGTCAAGGGGTAGAAGTTATCCTGTATTTGAAGGACTGTTTTTATGGATGAAAGATTTGTTTTCTATGAAGCTAGGCATTACAAGTATAATTTAGAGAAAGACAGATTTCACTGGAATAATGAGAAAGAATTTTCAAATAGAACTGTTTAAAAAATGGTTGCCTGGTAAAGTTGAGAGTCTGCCATTATAGAAATGTTTTCAGCAAAAGCTATATGGTGATCTTTCATGGTCACTACAGAAGGGATTCCTGTAGCAGAGCAGCGGTTAGATTAGAGTGTTCTCGGGGTTTTATCAGTGCCTAAGATTGTATGAGTGGTTCAACTAAAGAATCTCTAGGTTTCCTCTAGATCAGTGGTGCCAGCTGGGAACAAGTTGGCACATTCTTCAAGAGACACACGGCAGTGTTTGGATACATTTTTGGTTGTCCTCACTGGTGATGAGGGGTGCTGTTGTCATCTACTGTGTAAAGGCCGTAGATGCTGCGAAACATCTACAGTGCATGGGGCAGCCTCTGCCTCCTCACCCCCAACAACAACGAATTATCTACCCCTGAATGTCACCAGTGAGGAGGGTAAGAAACTCTGGGATTTGGCTCTAGGGATTTGGCTGAGTGAGTGACTTAGCTGGTGGTCCATTTGATCTTCCGGACTAGTCTGGGCCTGAAGTGATTATGCTCACTAATGCTGGCCTTAGGCAAAGGGGGGAAGTGGGAAACACTTTCAACAGCTCCTTGCCATGCCAATCACACCATCAGTTCCATTGCTCCCGAGCTCTAGAAGGTCTGTCTCTGTACCTTTCTGGGCCCGTCTTCTCTCACGACTCTTCATCTCATCAAATTGAGCTCCCTTGTGCCCTGTTTCTTCCACATCTGTTCTCTGCTGTCTTGATCATCTGAAAATGAATATCCCTACTGATACTAATATTCTTTCCTTACTTGGTGACAATGCCTCAATCTCTCTTTCTCCCCCAGTGACCCATGGTGATTCTGCTGGAGCCTTCCAAGGTGGCCAGTTGTCTACACACAGGTCTATAAAGTTGTAAAATTTGCAAATTGTCATTCACACAGATTATATATGAATACTTTATTAAAGCAAGGTAATGTAATTCTTGTCTACAATCTATTCAAAATTATTTAGATAAAAATTCAAATGACACATTCAAAATCCTGAGTTGCATTTTCAATGAAAATAATTGCAGCTAATAACCCAGAGGTGGATTAAGTGTCATTACAAGAAATTTGAGTACTGGAAGTTATTAATACTAAGAATGGTCTACAATCACTTGGGTAGAGATCACCTAACTTGTGCAGGTTAACTAACCATCAATTTCATATACATATGTATGCAGAAATGAAATAATCAGGCAGCAGTTTTGTGTTGAAATTTAGTTTATATAAATAAACTGCTTTGATTTGTAGTTTGGTGACATAAAAATCCAAAATGAAATTCAAATGTCACCAGCGTTATGGATAATGGGAAAAGTTTTCTTCTAGTCATTCACACTATACTCACTACTACGTACTGGAGATATTTAATTAGAGAATTTACTTTTTGCTCAAGTAGGTCTGAAGATATGTCAAATTCTAGTTTTAATGAAATTTTTGAGGCAGAGTAATTACCAGTATTTTAATGTTTAGTTTTCATTAAAAACTGGTAATTTTACCCTCTTTCCTTCTTATAAAAATGAAACCACACCTCCACAGTTGCCAGTTTATGCCTCGGCTTCCAGCGTGATCGAGAGGAAGGAATATGTGCTTCGGCTAACTCAGACCCTGAGACTGCGCCAGGAGCCACCTGCTCTCCTCAGGGCCTTTTCTGTTAAAATATTGATCAGACTGTTTGTTGTTGTAGACTGAATTTCCATGTGAAAATGTTGGCTGACGCACGCACATACCCCGTTTTCGCCATGCCCCATATTTAATACTCCAAGAAAATTACATCTAGAAATGCTCTTTAGAACTTTGCAGCTTCCACTCCCAATCAGTCTGGTTTATTGTTACTAATGAAATTTTGAAGACAGGGAAGGCCAAGTCGTATCAATTTCAAAGTTCTTTGGGGGTTGTGAAGACTTATTTTGGGGGGTATTGCTCTGTTTGACTCCTAGGCATCTTCCCAGCATGGCAGTGTTGAGTTCTGCTTTGCTGATGCACTGCTGGCTGCTCGTTCTGCCTGTGTGCGGGAGACGGCACTGGTGCTTAGACGTGGTGTTTTAGAGGCGTGCCTGGGAGCTCTTGGTGTGTGCTGTGAGTTGTAGAGAGTGGTTTTGAGAAGATCTAACTTTCTGAAATGTAAGAAATAAAATGGCCACTTGAAAAAACTCTAAGTCAGATGAGAGAAATAACTAAGTCTATAATTGAAATGAATGAACAAAGTGAATGTTTCTTTTGTTCTTTACCATGAAATCATGTCCCAAATGTCTGTATGTCCAATAACCTGCATTTTCATAGTACTGCTTTGGAATATAACCTAGAGTAAGTATATGTTTATGTTATTGGGATTTTAAAATAAATCAATGTGGATGTATTCATAAAATAATACTGGAGAAGGTAAAGCTCTGCAGTTATGCTAATTGCTACTGAAAAAGACTGTGGGAACATGAAGAATGCTGTTGTGAGAAAGCTTAAGAAAATCTTCATTCAATTCTCCCCATGGCTTTTAATGACATGGAGAAAAAAATAGGAAGGAAAACAACTTATTTTTCTTTTTGTGATAATTTCTATAATTGAGGAACGAAAATACCACATAAGGATCACATTCTTCATTCTGAAACCTCCTGGTTCCCTTAGATGCAGGTGTTATAAAAAAGCAGGTGAGATGGAGAGAACAAGCTGGAGGTTTCTTCAGGCACAGATTCTACTCAGATTTGCAGGTACATTATTCTGAGTTTATTTAGAAGTTCAGGGAATACTATCTTTTGGTAAGAAGATTCTGAATGGTGTTGTGCATATAAACCTGTCTGTCTGTCTGTCTGTCTATCTATCTATCTATCTATCTCTCTATCTCTGCACGCATGCACACAATACATATTATTGCCATTAACAATGGAAGAGTAATATGCTTTTAAAGGATACAGAGTTCGTACAAACAATTTCCAGATATCAGTGCCTAAAATTTTGGTTTTGAAATATACATAATTATCAATAGTGATTTTTAAATTTTTTATCACTTTCTTATCTATAAGCTGTTAAAATACTTTTGTACATATTTTGAAAAACTATATTTCAGCATCATTATGTTTCTTTGTGATAAACTCGACACTGGACCCATTTTGCTGTTCAGGGAGGGAAAACAAAGCACAGAGAAAAGTTTGCCCAGCACAGCTAACAGGCCTCGATCAGTAGTGTTTCCTTGATGTAATAAGCATGGGGAGCTCAAAAGGAATATTCTTGTGTGTGTATAGAGTTTAGAAGACGTGGTTGAAAAATCTTTCACAGTTTATTTAAGAATTTAAGCATATGCTACACTGCTACTCCAGCCGCCCTTTTTTGGTAGAGGCAATGAGAAATTGTGCTTTAAAACTTTTAACATGTTTATTAGTAAAAGAAAACCCCTTAGTTCTGGACCTTTCCTTTCTGATGAACTGTTAGTCAGTGGGAACTGAATATGCAGAGAGCAGTTGGCAGCTGGATGGACATAGTGAGAAGCAAGACACATCTGAGCAGTGCCACGCCTAGTCCAGAAAGGATTTTCTAAGTTGAGTTCTGGAATGAGCACGTGCCCACAGCACTGGCAGGTGACTTGACTCTGGGCACGGGGTGCACCATTTGGGAGAACTGGGTGACATTCCATCATACCAGTGCATGAGGAAAGTGCCCATATGCTGTGCTTGAAAAAACAGTAAAGATGTTACATGTTTTTCTGTTTGTTGTTGATGGCCATTCTTAGGGAGTTTACGTATGGGGATTGAGTTGGCTCTCAGTGGACAGTTGAAAACGTGGGACTCGGTTGGAGGGCGGCAGTTGGCCTTTTCTCCTCAGTACAGAGGGGTTTGGTGAGAGAGTAAATGCCTGCTGGCTCACTGGCCACTTACTCAGAATCCAAATAACCCTTGCTGTAGTGGTCTTTCTTACCTTTATCAAATGATAGAGATTTGATTTTCATTCTGCCACGTGCAATTTTTGGCCCGGCTGTGATCACTCCTAAGTAGTCTGGAAGCTCTTATTTATTTATTTTTGTAATGTCCTTAAGGGAAAAAACATAATATTACCCGAAGCCTGGTTCTTATTTGAGGTTAATGGGAATCCTAACCTTTGGATGAAAATAGCTAACTTACTACAAATTGTTTACTTATAATAATAAGGTTTCATTTAGGTGACCCGTCTACTTTGCCCTGCCGAAAGCACAATATTTTTTCAGCTTTAACTTTGCTCTGAGTTCATATAAAGCCTTTCTCTTCCTCCTTCTCCATGTGCTGAATGACATGTGAGGGTTTCTGTTTGTTCTGTTTTGTCCTGTTTTCTCAGTTGAACAGTGGCTTGTTGAGCAGCATTGAGGAAAGAATGGGGGTCCCTCACATGCAGTTATGGAGACATATTGGCAGCTGGCTTGTGCGGTTTTTTTGTCATCTTCGCTATAAATGTAAACGTGAGGTTTTTAGTTTTTGATTGTAATATTTACATTACTTATTTGGAAATTTAAAGATACATTGCTTAGGTCTGTTTTTCTTTATTGTAATGGAATAAGTACTTTATAGATGTTGTGAGGAATTTTCTCGTCACCTTTGCTTTTCTTGAAGCTGGTTCATTTAACAGCCAGCTCTTTGCCATGGAGGCTGCACCTTACCCTACTGTTTTGTCTGCTGTGCATGAGAATAAGAGATGTCCTATAACTAAGTTGAGTCAAATTTGTAGAAGCCGTAATTCTTTCGTGGGAGTCTGTAAAGGAATCTTTGAGAGAAACCCGTGACAGCTCATGGACTTTGTTATCATGCCTGGTTCCCCAAATGGGCTCACTTCCATAACTACGTTTCTGTAAACCTCTTCTCTGAAGTGGTAGAATAGTATCTGTATTGCAGGAGCATTTTGAGCATTATATAAGGTGATATACATAAAAAATTTAACACAGCATGACATGCAGGGGCATTCAGTAACATCAGCAGTTGATATTGTTGTTACACTATTATTTTAGTTATTATAATGTAACTGAATAAAAAATGGAGGTTTGCCTGCCTGTTGCCCCAAAAGCCAAACTCATGAGGCAGATGGTGATGTAAAAGGAAAGAGGTTTTAATCAGGTGCTGTGCAATTGGGAGAATGGTGGACTCCTGTCTCACAGCCCGTCTCCTCTCTCTGCCATGGAAAAAGTCCAACTGTCCACAAGGCCATGACAAAAGCCAGTGTCCACAGTTCCTGTTCCATTTTAGAGTACTGTCCTTTGGAGCCAGCAGGCAGTGGCTAAGCAGGCTTAGTCCCCATCCAGGTAGGTTAGCTTGTTCTTGGCTGATGATCATTTAAGGCTCCCTCCTGAAGCCTGTGTGTGGAGCCCACATGGCTGTGGACCAAGCAGCTGCCAGGGCCACGTTGCATGCTCCTTGGAAGAGAGCGCTAGAACACA
>PVKM010009999.1:0-35872 GCA_004027735.1 Carollia perspicillata | reverse complement strand
TATGACTCCGGAAACTATGCAAGTGTCCAACCACCAGGCCACACCCCTGCGACGGACACAAAATAATATTGAGTGTCAACTGTAATTTTTAAAAAAATTCTGAAGTAAATTCAAAGCCAGTAGGATCATGTTCACCAGAAGATGGACAGGGAGGTGGGTCAGTAAAGGCACACAGAAAGTGCACGGTCGATGAAGGGAACAGAGCGACGAAAGGACGAAGGGATAAATGGGCAGCTGGTCACATCGACGCAGAGACGGGTGCATTAGAGGAACCCAGGCCGACGGGGAGACCGGGAAGGCGGGGTGCAGAGGTGTGTGCTGGGCGAGCTGGAAGAACAGACGGATGGATGGGGGCAGGGAGGCTGCATGAGGAAGGGGGGACTTCCTTTCAACGACGCCCCCTCCGTGGCCTCCCAGGTGGTCTGCAGGCCCCTCAGATAAGTGCAAGGCGCGCCCCGGACACACCTGCGCCGGCCCCGCCCACTCGCCGCACCGGACCCGAGCTCCAGCCACCGGGGGCGAGGCCTTAACAGGCTCCGCGGGAAGCTCACGAGCACGGCCCGGCTGCACGGGTGAGGACTGACGCCGGGAGGAAGCCCAGCTCGCGCCTGAACAGCTTCTCCACGCGTCGCAGGCCCTTCTCGGTCCGTCCCGGTCACACCTAAGGTACCGGAGCGCCGGGCCCCGCTGGCGAACCGGGGAATTGTGTGGCCACACTGCCCCCTGGTGGGGGCTGTGGCTAACGGCACAGCGCACACCCTCGCCGGCGGTTTCGCGCTGGTTTTGATAACCTGGCCCGCTCTCACCCACCAAAGAGGCGGAACTTGCCCTCACCTGACACCAAAATCCTAAGGGGGAGAGGGCAGGCTTCTTTATACGCAACTGCTCACGTTGTTTCCTGTCGGTAACGCCCCTACAGAAAGAGCTCCATTAAATCTAATTGAGAAGAAACATCAAACCCACATTGAGAGGCACTCTCCCAAGTCAGCCAATGCTCCAAAGCGTGACAGGAGGCCCAGGAATGGGGCTAAAGGGACACGAAGTAAGACCTTAATTACGGACTACACAGCACTGAATGTTACCTTCCCTGAGCTTGCATCTGTGCTTCTATAAAAGGCACTGAATACTTGGGCCAAAGGGCACATTTCCGTGCATCTACACACATTTTCTGAGCCACTGAGAAGCAAAGAAAAGTGTGTGTATGTACAGAGAATATGCTGTAAACCACTTGGGGTGAAATGTAAACAATTGGTCAATGTAGATGGAACACCCGGAAGCTCCTTCGTACTGTTCCTGCAATTTCTCTCCAACTTTGAAATTACAGAATATGTTTAGAATGTGGCATCCAACACCCAGACCGACCTGGGTCTGTAGAGATCAGCACCAGTAGTAAAACGCAGACAGGTGTGCAAAACGCAAGTGAACAGCTCCTTCCCTCACTACTCAACCAGAGCACCAGCCCAGCCCCCTCCCCGCTGCCTGCACTTGCAGTTGACCCACGGCCTTGGCCTTGGCAGGTCCTGAGCTCAGAGCCATCCACCCAGGGCCCAGCTGGTGAGACCTCCCTTCCCCTAGAAAGACCCCCTTCCCTTTGTTCCATCACACCCGACCCCACTGACGACACAGGCAAAGTTGTCGATGGTTTATTGATAATATTACAGTAGAAAGATTCAAACAGCTCCACGCGGTGTTTTGAAATTCATCCCAACTGTAGGCTGAGTGACCTGCAGGTTGGACAGACTGCCGAAGTCCTGGAACAACAACCACAACACAGGTTCAGTTAGCTGCACCAGTGAGACCTGCGGGCAGAGCTCCAGGACCAACCCCAGGCCATGCTGGGCGTCCACCAGCTTGGGGTCAAGCTGCCGGGACCCTAAGAAACGCAACAACGGGCCTTCTCCTCCCCACCTCAGAATAAAAAATTCACAGGGCATCTACTTGAGATCTCACGGACCCTGCATTTCAACAGTAAGCTGTTAGGGGGCTGTCCCGTGTGCTGAGGATGCTCAGCAACACCCCCGGCCTGACTCTCAGTGTCCGCTAGGGTCCCCGAGCTGTGGCACCCACAAAGTGTCCCAGGGTGGGGGCACCTCTCCCTCTGAGAATCACTGCAGTAGGGCGCACGTCCTGACCGACCTCGGGGAGGCTGGCTCACCAACGGCAGGCCCTGGGCAGTCAGCATGCGAGGGACCCGCCCATGTGTGAGGTCGGAGGGCAGGCTGGGCCCTCCCTTTAAGGAAGGTCAGTCTGAGTGGGGCAAAGAACTCAAGGGCCCACCAAATACCTGAAACAACTTCCCATGTTATCCTCCAAGCCCTACTCAGGGTTTCCACCAACACTCACCAGGAGCTTCAGCATCTCCTTGGTGTCGGGATCCACCTCGATGATCTCCTGGTCCAGGGCTGAGACCTGGAAGGAAGGAGGAGCGCCCAACCATCAATCCAGGAGCTGTCTCCCACCTTCCCCAACATCCTCAGACAAAAAGAGAGGGGGCGCTGCAGAGAGCCCAGATGGACCCCGCAGGGGAAGCGGTGGGCTGCCGGATCACAGGCCCGGAAGATCAGCTCTTCTCCTTTTACCTTTGTATGCCCTCGTAATCATTTTACTGGTACTCAGAAACCCAAAGACCATGTTACAAATTCAGGAATACTTGGGAGGAGGGCAAAATAATCGAACCAGAAGCCACGACGAGGCAAACGTCATGAAGGGGTAGCTAGCCCTGCGGAAACCCGAATGGACTGAAAAGGCCCCGACGGGGCGGAAGGGAGACTAACAGGCAGGCAGGCTGCGGGCACCTGCGGCTGGATACGCAGCAGGGATCGAGGACCTCCTTCCCCAGCGCAGCTGTGGTGCCTTGAGAACCCAGGCACCTGGCAGGGCCCTGGGGGCCTGCTGTGTCTTTCCCGGGAGGAGCCGGAGGCCCAGACAGCTTACCTCGGGAACGTAATTATCTCTCCTCTCTCTCTCCTCCTCCTGCAGCTTGATGGAGATGCCTCTCACGGGGCCCCTCTGAATCCGCTTCATCAGATGCGTGACATAGCTGCAGGGTTCAGAGGCCCAAGAAAAGCACTGAGAACAGGCGCGGGGCCACGAGACGCCAGGGCAGACAAGCGGCGGTCTCGGTTTTTTCCCACAGTGAGAAGGGAGAGGGTTCGCCACCCTAAGGGGCCGCGACTCTGGACCACACACACGGCCCCGCCGCCTAAACACGCCCATCGCACCGGCCATTCCAATCCTGCCAAAGCCGTGATGAGATCCTCCCACTCCCCATTTACCGCACTTAGCACTAAGTCTTCTGGGAGGGTTTGGGGGGCGGGGGAAACGATAATGGAAGAGACCAATAAGAATAATGCATACACACGCATGCAGCGTCTCCCGGAGGTCTGACCGTGGCCCAACGAGAAACCGTGCAAAACCCCGGGGCACCGGGGAGACTGGCGCTCGCGAACCCCCACCCCAGGGAGTAGCCCCCGCCCCGGCTCCAGCCCCACTTCGGGAACGGCAGCCCCAGGGCGCCTCCCGGGCCTCGGCGTGCCGCTCCACTCACCCCGCTATCTTGTTTCGGAGCTTCTTGCTGGGGATAATGGCGATCTCTTCGCACACGCGCTTGTTGGTGTGGAAGTCATTGCCCAGGCGCGTGTAGTACTTCTCGATGATGACCCGGGCCGCCTTCTTCACGGTCTTGGTACGAACGCGGCCCTGAGGGTGGAGAAGACAGGGTCACTGCCAGCCAGGACACCCCTCCTGGGAACAGCGCGGCGTCACGTCCCGACCACATCGGGGTCTGCGGGCTGGGGCCGAGCCCGGGAGAGGGGAGGAAAGTAAAGAGCCGGCCGGGCGGTGCTGGAGCGCGGGGATCAACGCGGAAGCCGGCGGCCCACAGAGTCTGTGGCCTGACAGGGCCCGGTGCCCCTCCTTGCGGGCTGCAGGCAGCAGAAAGAGGCAGATGGAAGTCGATTGCGAGAAACAACAGCTTCAGGCCAAGGAACCTACCATCTTGACGGGTCCCTGGTGAAAGAGGAAACAGGGAGCACAAGAGAGGGCTATAAAGCGCAGGCTAGAAAGCCGCTTCCGCCTTGGCCGAGACCTGCGGAGCCTACTCGGGTGTGCAGCAGCGACCCCTGGTGGGGCGGGGCGGAAGTGCAGGCAGCAGGCCCCCACCGGCGGGGCTCCCGTTTACAGGCCCCGCCCCCTAGCGTAGCCTTGAGCTTTCTCTAGCGCCTAGGTTCTGCGACCGGAGCGCCTGTGGGATGTGTCCAGCCCAAAAGGGGTGCATCCCTTCCTTATATGCCAGGGCGAGGGAGGGAGACTGAGTCAGTCCTTGGGAAGGCCTGGAAAGGTGAGGAAGTAGATGTCCCCCACCCGGTCCGAGGACCCGGATCTGTCCTGTTAGCTTGGCGGAACCCCGGGTACAATTGGGAGAGGCTTCTCTCATTTCTTCCCAGCCTACACGAGGGGCTTTCCGTCCAACTTACAATAAAGCATCACTATCCTTTTACGTCCGCCTCTCAACTGTGTTCTGCGGTGTGAAATGCACTCCCGTGTATAATGCACACCCACGTGTTTGGCCCAACCTTCCAGGAAAAACAACAAACTTTCATTTTTATTTTTTAATTCAATTTTTATTTATTTATATTTAAGTACTCGTGCTTTTGTTATAAAGGAATTTTAGCAATTTTGAACATTATGGCTCAGGAAGTTTTATGTAACGAATTACAAAATGCAAGAGCAGATACACGGTATTGCACATACAACCCGTGTATAATTGCTCACACTTTTTTACCCTAAAAGACTTGGGTAAAAATGTGCGCACTATACGTGGCCAAATACGGCACTTGTCACGGTGACTTCCGTTTTCTCATCCGGCTGAGCTCCAGGACAGCAGGGGTCACTTGGTTAAGCTACTCACCTGAACAGTGTGCCCAGTACAAGGCGTGCTCTCTAATTAAACCAAGGGCCCAGTTCACCTGCAATGCTCCCAACCACTGAGGCACCTTCTGCCTTCAGGCTGTTCCTGTCACGCACCCATCCTAAAACTAGGCCCTCTACAGCCACCAGCGCTGGCCACCTTTGACGGCCTCATTAGCCTACGGAGTACCCTGCCCCCTCCCCCCAACTCTGCTAGTCCCCGGCCCTCCCTCAACTCAAGGGAAGGCTGGGTGGGCCAGGTTGGGCGAGTTAAGGGGCACATCCCTCAATGTCCCTACTTGTCACCTCAGTCAGTCCTCTGACAGCACTGCAGGAACTTAAGTTACCAGCAAAGGTCAAACCAAGCTGCCACCAGCCAGGCCTCTAATGAAAGGCAAGGTCTCGCCCTGGCTGACATAGCTCAGTGGATTGAGGGTGGGCCTGCGAACCAAAAGGCTGCCTGTTCGATTCCCAGTCAGGGCACATGCCTGGGTTGCAGGTCAGGCGCCCAGTAGGGGGCGCATGAGAAGCAACCACACACTGATGTTTCTCTCCCTCTCTTTCTCTCTCCCTTCCCCTCTCTAAAATTAATAATACAATCTAAAAAGAAAGGTGAGGTGAGTTCTCTCCTTGGCCAAGGGACCCCCAATCCCCTGCCCTCTCCCAACCCCGTGAGTTGCTGCACCTGTCACGGAAAGGCCTCTCAGCATGGAGGGTCCCGGGCCCCTCAGACTAAAACGCGATCTGCCAAACGATCCGTCTGGCAGGTGGGCCCGGGGCACATCCTACCTGACCAAATTAGCAGGCCCTCTCACCAATCCAGGGAGCCTGAGGACGAGGGCCAGTGACAGGGCTCTCTAGAGAACAGTGAAAAGCTCCACCACGAACTCCCTCCCTCCCAGGAAGAACTGGGTCAGCCCAGTGAGCCCACGAGGACAGGGAGCCTCTGGACGTGCTGAAAGAGGACCGAAGCTCACAGCAGGAAACAGACAAGCGGCTCTGATGTGGGAATCAGCTGGGCCCCGATTCCCACAAGCCAAGTCTGGGCCTGAGAGAGGAAGAGCCCCCCAAAAGCCTAAGTGAGGGCTTTTCACACTTGGACTAGTGGTACCCACCTGCCAGGGAGGCATCTCCAAGGTGCACTTGACCATGGAAGGGACCAGGAAGTACCTACAGGGACAAGTCTCCCACACGGTCCCACCACCCACCTGGGCTGGAATCTCATCCCCGGAAATCCAAGGATATGTGAGTTTTTACTCTGGAGTCTTCTTGCTTATGACCCCGCGGCTCCCCAGTCCCCACCCCTCAGACACAGAGACGAGAAGAGAACTCTGCTGCAACGTGTTTATTATGTGCCAAAAAGAAAACAAACAAACGACACCACAGCTTACTCCACAACCTGCAGGGAGTGCAGCCTTGCCTGCATGAGCCACAATGAGGTAGAGACTTCACACACAGCTTCACGAAACCCACAGAGCAGCTGGGATACGCAACGGTGCAGCGTCAGCTCAGCGGGGAGGGGGCTATGACACTGGTTCTTTGGCACACAGCTTCCCAAAGAGGGGCAAGTACATTAAAAAAACAAAAACAAAAAAAAAAAGGAAAAAAAAAAAGAAAAAGTCAAGTTTTCAAATTCCAGTAGCATTTCCGTCCACTGCAACTGTTGCTCCGCACGTTTCTGAAATCGGAGACAAGGGGAGAGCTCTCCTCCCTGCGAGAGAAAGGGCTCCTGGGAGCCTCCGTCCGCCCCCGCCGAAAAGCAGCCCTTTTTTAGCTCAGTTACAAAAGAAAGAAGTCCTGTGACTTTGTGATTAAAAACTTCTATCAACCCTCCCCCCCAAGTAAGTGCAACGTAAGGTGCAATAAACCATTGAAACTTATATATAGCAGCTGCTCTAACACCGTTTACCTGGTCCAGTATGCAACTCAAAAACATTTTTTTTTCTTGGTTGCAAATTTTTTTCCTTCATTCGCAACTGTGAGAAACAGTGACCAGCAGTCCCCCAGACACAAATTTGCTATAATGTAAAAAGCTGCCAGGAAAGGAAAAAAAAAATCTCTTGTTCCAAATGACTTAAAAACTATCTTAAGGAGTGTAAAAAGGAACCGGTAAAAACCCTCGAGCATAAAATATGAAATATGATTTTGGTTTAAATGAAGAGCAAAGTCTCCTTGTTGTTTACAGTAAAAAACACCAGCTGAACACTCAGTTTATGCCGTTCAGGTGGGGGCTAAATCAATGGAAAGGCACTGTATGGCGACTGCGAGAATGAAACCAGCGAGACCTGCGCATCACCACCGTCAGTATTGCAAGGAATGTAAAAAAAGCGCTTTTAATAAATAAACCTAGATGTAGGCGTCGTGTCAGTACCTTCTGGACACGCAGTTCTTTTTTGCTTTTCATCGGCAAAATGAGGAACTAAAAATCTGGGAAAACTACAGAGTCGCTTGGAGGGCGAGCAAGAGGGTCCTTGCCTTGTCCCAGCCCCTGAAAACAAACCCGACAAAACTCATTGTGCATTAATTAGTGCAGAAACAAAGACAGACTCAGCAAGTGCAAAGGTGACTACGGTCTTCCCTTGTCCGCGGGAAGCCAGCGCCCTGGTCGCCGGTGGCCAGGTGGCGCAGGTCGCGGCCTGCCCCGCCAGCTGCAGGCGCTCGGGCCCCACAGGCCACCGGGCGAGGCCGGCTCCTCTAGCTGGAGTCTCGGCTCTTCTGGTTCCGCATCAGGGGGCTGTGGTGGCGCAGGCCCTCCGTGCTGTGCCGCCAGTGCCAGCAGCTCCGGCAGAAGTACTTGAAGCACACCTGGCGTGGGGAGGAAGAGGGAGACAGGGCTCTCCTGGGTCAGCATGGCCAGCCCCGCTTGCGCGAGAGTGGGGATTCCCGGTGGCAGAAGAGGGGGATCGGTGTTCCTGCGGGTGCTGGCTCCGCCCCACACGCTGGGCCCCCTTGGACTGTGTGCAGAGCCCGTGCCCCTCCAGCCCCTGCCCTTCCCTCGCCTACAGCAGGCTGCAGGGACGTCTGAGCCTAATGCAGACGACATGCCTCCCGCTTCACCTTAAGTGAGGACAGGTGGCAGCATGCCCCTAGGTCTCTGGCCTACTTTGTGCTCTGAGCTGTGTGACCTCTGGCAAGCCCCCGACCTCTGAGCAATCACCCGAAAAGGGGGCACCATCTGTGCAAGATCTGATACCCGAAGCCTGTCATGGAGGCTGATCAGAGACGCTCGTCCCCAGGCTCAACCCAGCAACCCAAACGCACTGCACAGCCTCCCTTTGCAGCCTCAGTTTACCCACTGTCTACCCAGAGTCTGCAAACTGAGCACCAGCACCACTGCGAAAGCCGGGCGTGGACGGACCGCTGGGCCCCATGTTACCCCGTCACAGACCAGCAACACTGGCTCAGCCTGGAACCTTGCCAGAAAGAGGGGGTCTCAGGCCCCACTCCAAACCCCTGGCAACACGGGCTGCACTTAAACAAGAGCCTCGGGTGGTGCGCATACACGTTACAGCACGGGAAGCGTTTCTGCTGAGCCCCCCACCCTGCCCCCAGATCTGTGCACCATCGCCCAGAGACATTCGACCAACAGCTGCCCATGCTGCTTCCTGCCTGTTTACAACTGGGGGTGCAAACCCCCAGTTGGGGGATCAAAACAGGCCAGAGATTCAGAAGTAAAGAGGTCTCCGAGTGGGGGCAATCGGCCTGGAAGGTCTCGGAATTTGAACAACACTGCCTGGCCCACAGGCACTGCTGACCACGCCCACCCGGGCCCCTGTCGTCCTCTAAAGCCACCGATGGGCCAGCAAGGGCACCGCACTGCAGGCCAACACCCTGCACGAGGACAGGCCCAGGTACCAGGACGACTCCCCAAGCCTTCCCAAGAGTTGGGGGTTAGGCTCCTGAAGTGCGCCCCTGACCTGACCACCAGCACTTCCCCTTCCTCTGTGCTGAGCTGACCACAAGGGAGCTGACCACAAGGGACCTGAGAAGGCCAACACCCTGTGTGATGGACGTGGTGTGACCATTTTCATTTAAGAGTGGGGAGGAGTTCCTGGACACCTCAAATGTCCAGGGGACCCACCTGATCTCGGCAGAAGAAAGGGCCAGGCTGAGAGCTGCAGATGTGACACAGAGAATCTTCCAGGTAGGGGTCGATCTGAACCTGCGCAAAGCAAAACAGGAGAAGGAAGTGGCTCTTCTCGCCGGGAGGCCAGTGGGCCACGAGGGAAGGGGCACCGCTGGGCCCTGTGTGTGACGCAGGGTGCTTCCTGAGTTCACAGGGGCCTGGAGAGAACGGTGTGCAGAGAGGACAGACGAACACACCACAGAGGGCCCGGCTGGCGGCCTCGGCAGCTGGGCGACCACATGCACTCGCTCCTGCCTGAACCTCCCAGCACTCTGGACCCCACATGCCTCCACCCAGCGACAGGTGTGTTCAGGGGACACAGACCAGGAGAAGGACGTTGGGCTACAGAGCGATGCCCATCCAAATACCACAGCCAGGGGAGGCGGAGAGGGCTGAGCAGTGCCGGCCCCGCTCTTCAGAGGCACCAACACCAGGCTCACCCCGCTCCCTGACCTGACCCCCACGGGTCCCCTGGGGCTTAGCTCCCTGCCTCAGGCACACCCCCATCTCAGGACTGCCCAGGGTAGCAACAGGCCCAGGAGAAGCAGAGACCCGCCTCACCTTCTTGGTGAACTTGGTGGTTTTGATCTCCACAAAAGCAGCACTCACAGCTTTCAAGTAACTACGCTGGTTATTGAAAGTCACACGACCAGACCCTGGTGCAGGAACAAGAGAGCGAGTGTAGCTGCCGGCTGGATTCTCCCGAAATGTCCCATCGGCACACAGGAAACCCCGTTTCCACACCAGTGGAGTCCCTTACAAGTATGATGGGGGCAACTTACGTAACCTCGAGTTTTCTAGGAGCCATGTTTAAGTAAACAAACAAGCGGTGGAATTAATTTTGGTGGTTTATTTTATTTAACCCCACATATCCCAAATCTTACCACTTCAACATGTGGCACTGGCTACATTTCAAGCGCTCAGTGGCCATATGCGGCTGGTGGCTACCGTGTTCGATGATGCAGTTACAGACTAGGATGCCACGAGCCCAGCAGAACAGGGGAAGGATCTGCTGACCGAGACGGGGAGGGAAGAGAGTCCTCTGGAGTGGGCAGGTGCACAGGGTAAGATGAAAAGACTCCAAGTGGAGACCAAGGCACAGAGAGAGCCTCTCCCCAAAGGTGGCCCAGCAGCCACACCCTCCTCTGAGGTCCTCCGAGACCTGGCAGGGAGCCAGGAGAGCCCCGGCTCCAGGGGCCGCTTCCACCCCATTCCCAGTCTGCAGTGCAGATCCGTGAGTCCGGGGCTGCCCCTGACCAGACTCAGAGCGGGTGGGCGGACTGAGGGTTTGGGGAGGCGGGAGTGCCACGTGTCTATCAGGAGGTTTAGGCTCCGCTCTACCCCCCAGAGCCTGCCCCTGAGGTCGCTCTGCAACACCCAGGGAGCTGAGCCAGGGGTTGGCTCTGAAGCCTGAGCCTACACAGAGGACACCTCTGAAGAACTCTTAACAGAAGCAGCCACACAAGTTCAGAAAAGTCCCAGCGTCACAACTAAATACGACCTGTTGTCTGTCCCAGACGGTCTGGCTCTGAGCTTCCCACCCAAGTTCCTGTCTTGTCCTCACCTGCTAGGTCTCCTATCTCTGTGTGTCCTCCCCGTTAGGGGAGGTGGGGGAGGGTGGGCACAGAGGGGTCGACACCGGTGGCTTACCTGGAGAGAGACGCTGGGCTGCTGGTGCATGTCCATCTGCAGACCTGGGTCAGCCTCCCTCCTCCACCCCCGGGGGATGCACCACAATCCTGGGCTACCTCCCAGGGGCCGCCGAGCCTCCCCACACGGAAGTGGGACACTCACCGATGGGATACTTGTGCTTGTCTGTGTCAATGCCGGCGTAAACGACTCCCCCGAACAGGTTGTTCAGGATGGCGGCCAGGGCCTCGGCGTTGAGCATCCCATGCAAAGCACCCACAAACACCGTCCTGCTGTGGTCGAGTCTCTGAGACGGGCTCCGGACAAAGTTGCTGTCGGCCAAGACCCAGGGGATCACTTGCACCTGCAAACCACGCAGAGGTGTGTCACCCTGGCGGGCGCGCAGGCACACACTCCTGCAGGTGCACGGTGGGGCTGCGGAGGGCCTGGCACCCCAGCACACGGGCCACCCCACCCCCACCCAGGGGGAGTGACTTGTACTGAGTTCCTGTGTCCGGGTGTGCGCAGTGCAGGGCAGCACCAAGCCATCCCACCCCGGAACCCAGCACCGCGTCAGAACTTCCAACTGTGTGGTGCCAGCACCCTGGGACTCCGAGAAGCAGGGCGCAGTGCGGAGTCCCTGGGACGGGGAGGACTGCCAGGGACGTTTAAGGACAGGAGCTGGAAGGCAGAGGGTGGGCGCTGAAGGGATCTGAGATGGTCACTGGCCCCAGGCCCCAGGGACGGTGGGAGTGACTCGAGGCAGGCAGCTGGCCACGGAGGCCCCCCGAGCTGTGGAACCCTGGGCAGGCGCTGACCAGCCCTCTGCCTCTGAATCCCGAGCCTCGAACACAGTCCGGCAGAGCAGGCGGATGGCACCGCAGTGAGGTTTACCAACAGACAACCAGTCAGACTGGAAAATCAACCAGTTTTGGAAGATTGGTGTGTTGAGATCTGAAAAACCCACAGATGTCTCAAAGCAGAAAACGATGAAGTACTGCAGAAACCAGTAAGAAGGCAGAAGCGGTTGTTCGGAGGACAGGAGAAGATGATGGCAGGGCCGGGGTGCTGGGCACGGGCAGCCAGGAGGAATCGGGGCTGATGCACTCTAGGCCCAGAAGACCTTGGGGTCAGAGAGACCGGCAAAAGCGACCACAAAAGCCAATTTCACAGGAGATGAAAGGGCCCATTTTGCTCTTCCCACTTCCACGGGAAGCACCGCCCCCGTGGCCCACGCCCCAAGGGTCACCAGGCTTTGCAAGCTTTTTCTCACATTAAACAAGAGAGTGAACCTAGCCTGTTACCACGACAAAATGTGAACCAACACCAGGAAACACCCATGCAAGAAAGAACCAGCTCTTGTCACATGGATTTCATTCTGATGTGATGATCATCTCAATAAAATAGACATTTTACCCCTGTCCCTTACTCTACAGACTTTTTTTTAAAGATTTTATTTATTTTTAGAGAGAAGGGAAGGGAGGGAAAGGGGAAGGACAGAAACATCAGGGTGTGGTTGCCTCTCACGCACCCCCTGCTGGGGACCTGGCCCACAACCCAGGCCTGTGCCGACTGGGAATAGAACCAGCAACACTTTGGTTTGCAGCCTGCGCTCAATCCACTGAGCTGCACCAGGCAGGACATCTACAGATTTTAACAGACTTTATCCTCTGGAGTGGTTTCAGGTTCACAGCAAATGAAGCTGAAGTGCCGTGAGCTCCCTCCCACCCCTTCTCTGTACGCGCAGCCTCCCCACCACCGGCCTCCCGCACCAGACGTGCCTTCGTTACGACCGGCGGGCCTCCACGGCCACGGCACTATGCACCCAGGTTCAGTGTGGCACGCGTCAGGGGTCTGACTCACGCCTTCACTACTGTGGTGCCACACCAGTCGCCCGTCCCTTCCCCACGACCCCTGGGAGCAGTGCTCATCTCTTCACTAAAACGTGCCGTCCACTCCCTGTCTTACAGACAAGGAAACGAGGCTTCGGCGATGGGAGGGGTCTGTCCGTCACAAAGTGACGTGCTCCGGAGCCAGACCTGGAAAGGAACACCGGCCCCTACTGAGCTGAACCCCTTCCATTCAGGGGTGCGGGTCCTCACAACCTGAAGGAGCCTGGAGCTCAGGGCCCAGCGCCGTCCCCCGGAGCCCCGTGGGCAGCGTGGTGGAAGAGGAGGTCCTGCAGCTCCACCCAGACAGATCCGGGACGCCTGAGAAGGGGCCCGAGAACGTGCCGTGAGGTTCCCGGTGGGGAAGGTAGGTGGGAGGCTGGGGGTGCGAGGGGCGGGCAGGCCGCCAGCGGGAGGGGCGGGAGGAGCCAGATCGCACTCGGAGAGAACCACGGAGCTGGCGAAGCCCGACTGGGAGGGGGTCAGCGGCCTCAGGGGGAGGTGGGAGCGGAGCCCGCCCCCCTCCGCAGACGGGAAGGTGGCTGTGAGACAGTGGCTCCCTGGGGCAGGAGCACGCCCACACCGTTCCGGCCCAAGGCTGCCTGTTTTCTGTTTGTCAATGGGATCGAGGAGGTCTCTGCTGCCAATGTGGTCAAGAGACCAAGAGTATTTCTGTTACATTGGCTGTGAGGCAGGAGGAGCGGCCTTCCTGCCTCGGTGGCAACACTCGCCTGAGGCCTGCGAGCCCCCACCCCGAGAAAGCCCGTGGCCTCACAGGCCAGCTGCCCCAGCCCGGAGAGGACGTGGCGCGAACTCGCCTCCTTGCAGCGCATCCTCCGGCTGGCCATCTTGAAGTAGTATTCGCTCAGGCCGTCTGGGCTCAGCGGGTCATGGGAGCACGCCTGCAGCAAAGCCCGGACAGACTTCTCCTGCTCGAAGACCAGGTACACGTACCCTGTTCCCAACGAAAGCGGGGACGGCATTAACACCCCTCGGCTGGCTCCCCCTCGGCCTCAGTTCTGCAGCTGGGAGGGTCTCCCGAGAGAAACGACCTCGTGTGTGAGACACGGTCCTGTCCCGCTCCTGAGTGCTGCTGAACGGAGCCCCGCTCTGCCCACTGCCCAGGCCGGGGAAGGGAGACCACCCATCTCCCAGCTGGGCGGGAGAGGGACTGGCAGGACACAGGCCCGTCAGAGCACACGGCTCTCCACGCAGGACGCCGTGTGGGTCAGGCAAGCCAGGCTTCCGGCCCGGAGGGAGGGCAGGTCTGTGGGCCACCTGGGGGGGTGCAGGGGGCTCTGCTCTAGAAGCCTAGTTAGACCACTGGTCCAGTTCCTCGGCACATTTCTCGTGAAGACGGCGCAGGGTGAAAATAGCACGGGCTCCTTTCTACAGGGAAGGGATCTCATTTCAGCCCACTGAGGAATCAGAGGCTTGGTCCTCGTTCCTACCAACCCCGAAGGGATCTCAGAACTAGGTCGGGTGACAACGCAACTGGGCAGGAAAGGCGGGCGAAGAAAAGCTTTCCAAATGCCTCGTTTCGAGAGGAAAAAAGCCACTGGGTCTGGGTCTGGGGGGAGGCCACGAGGAAGTTTCACTCAGGGTTGTCGGGGGAGCTCCAACGGCAGTTAAGTTTGGGACAGACAGACAGACTGTTAGTTTGGAAGAGACAGAGGGGCGTGCTGGTGAGAGGGCAGGGAAGGGACCGAGACCGGCGTGCTCTGAGTGCCTAACCCCAGGCCCAGCATGCAGCGGTGACGCCTCAGTGCAGTCGGGTGCTAGGGGGGAAGCAAAGAGCTCCTACCATGTCTGCATTACCTTTAGGCATATTACCTTTGGGAGGACACCGTGGGTGCTTGCCATCCTTACCAGGCCACTCCACACTCAAAGAGCCAAAGACACGGAAGGTGTTAATCAGTCCGGCTGCGGAGAGATGGACAAGAACGGCGGAAGCTGCAGCACGCCCGCCCCAGGACGGCCCAGCGGCCCGGAGTCTGGAAGTGCAGCAACTCCCTGCTCAGGAAGAGGCTCCGCCGTGTCCTGAAAGACATGCCCCCCACCCCACAACGACGGAAGCAGGAGGGCCCCGGCAGCTCACCTTCCGTAATATCCCAAGGAACGCCTCCTAGGAACACTTTGCAAGAGTAGATGGGGTTCTTGTAGTTCCGGGGAGGAAGCTGACCACTCCAGGTATAGGTAGCTTCATTCACGGCTGCGATGGAAGGGAAAGGGAGAGACGGCGGTCAGAAAATCAGCAAACCACTCCCTTCTCCGGGTGAGGCTGTCTGGGGAGAACTGGACAGGCCACGGTCGAAGCCGGCTGCTGGGAGAACACCCACAACCATTCTGAAAGGCAGGAAACTCACACCCCGCCAGCCTGGTAACTTCGTTCACTGATTCTTCCTCCGCAAACGCTGAGGGACGTGCAGCGCACAAATGGCCCCCAAGCAAGCTACCTTCCAACACAGAACTGGTTCTTTAACCCCAGAGCAGTTCTGTCTGGTCACTGCTTAGCATGCCAACCGGTTTAAATTAAAATGGCTTGAACACAAACAGGACGATTCCAGGTGCAGCGTCCCAAAGGCCGACTGGTCCAGAAGGGCATTACCTCCCGACGTCCAAACAAGCAACACCCGCCTCTGCTTTCCCCGTCTCTGCCCTGAACCCGTCGGTCCCAGAAGGTAGCACACTGCCAACAAAACCCACCAGGAGCAACCCCACGAGAGTGACACTTGTGTCCCCAAGTCAGGGCCGTGCTCCACCGTCCCAGAGCCATCCGTGTGGTGCCAAGCCAGCACTGGCCCTTCCGTACAGTAAGGGGGTCCCCCTCAGCATCCTTTCGCCACCCAAGACAAGCTGGCCGGGCCCCACCGTGGGGTTGTTCTGACTGACTCCAGCACCCTGTGCAGAAGCCCTGGCTGCGGTAGGAGTGGGTCTGCTCCCGTTTGGCCCTGACCATTTCCAGAGGCCGCCTTGTCCTTGGTGACCAATAAGCCTTCTGTCAGTCCTTCGTCCTGTCCCCACTTGGTCTGTGCTGTTCCAGACCGGAGACTGACCTCGGGGGGAGGGGCAGGCCTTGCCGGCTGTGCCCCACCCTCAGCACAGGGTCGGGGGCCATGGAAACTACCCTCCTCGTCGCTCAGGGCGACAACATGGAAGCCGCTCCCCAGGCGGCCTGGGCCCAGTGTGCTGCTGGAGTGGGAAACCGCACCACCGGAGATACTTTGTGAACAGAAACAGAAGTCGAGGTAATGGCCTTGTCCAAAGGTGTGGTCCTGTTGCCACACAGGAAAACAATGGCACTGGAGAAGTGCAGAGACAGCGGCCAAGGCCGTTAAGTGAATAGGACCGCCGAGCTCTCCGGGGAGGGTGAGGTCAGGCCCAGCTCTGGAAGTCTGTGGGACAGAGACACTCAGCGCCGACCTGGGCACCAACCTGGCACCCGGAACCGCAGTCGGGGCACCCCCGGAAGTCCTAGTAAACAACAACTGCACAGCTCACTGACTTCTGAGCACTGGTGTGAGGTGAACAGCAAATCTGGAGATCGTGTGAACGACAGAACACAGGGGTCTGGGAGACCAGGACACCGGGGGGCATCCCTTCCCTTAGGGGTCGCCCACCCCAGTCACCCCAGTGCACCCCGGGTCTACTGTACAGAAAGCCTCGGGGAGGACGCTCCAGCAGGGGTGCGTCCGACATGTCTGAGCCAGAAGGGGGAAGGCAGACAGAACTCTGAGCGTCACGTTCAGGGTTTCTCTCGAAGACGCCCATCCACCCGTGAAAGAATAAAAAGGGACAGCTACATGCAGAGGAGCCCAAGTGAGACGGGTCCAGCCTTCATGGGCACAGCCCTGCGCCCCAGGGCCCCCGCCGCCTCTCCCTCTGCTCACCTCCCAGAACCACCCCCCACCGGCTTTGTCCCCATTGGCACTCGCGCCCCAGAACAGAGCAGCTTCGCAGACCCAGAGACCGCACTGCGGAGGAACCCAGTCCTCTTCACAGACAGCCGCCCGCCTGCGGCCCAGGGCTGCTCGCCCTGCGCCCAGAAGGGGGCCTGGCGCCCCGCGCAGCCCGCTCACCTGCAGCCTGCCGGTGCAGCCTGGCCTCTCTCTCAATGCTGAAGGGGTCTTTGGGAGCTTCCAGCAGGTCCCAGGACGGCCACACAGAAGCTCCTGGCCATCTCTTGGACGCGCTGGTTGGGGAAGGGGTGACTGCAGCGAGGGCGGCTTGCTCCAGGTCCATCCGGGACCCAACCCCCATCTTCAGAGACTCCCTGGGGCCGCCCCCCGTCAGCGACAGGAAGGGCAGCGGGGAGGAGATGCGGAGGCTTGACTGGGGAGGAGAAAGGAGACACGGTGTTACAGGCCAGTTTTGTGCTGACGGTGACGATCACACTGTGAACAACACCATGACGCATTCGATACATTTTCTTTCAGACTTTCCTCCCAAGCATTTTAAAAATTACTTGTCCTACTATAATTTAAACAGAGGCTTTTCTCTCCAAGTCAACACTTTTTTTTCCCACTTTGCCCGACAGTCTTCATAACGTTGTTAATTAATTTATGATCGTCTATTTCGGGAACAAGCTACATTTCCCTGAACTATTCCTCTATCGCTAAACATTTAGACACTCGCTGAGTTTTCAGGACTATAAACACTTTAAGAAGGAGCTTCTTCATGCTCTGTATTCTCCCTGGTCAGATTCCTAGGTCTGTGGAAATGCCTTGTGTGTGTGTGTGTTGGGGGCGGGTGGGCGGGAGCGGCTCTGCCAGAGCCGGGTCAGATCGTCTCAGTGCAGGCCGGCGCCCAGGCTTTAAGCTGCACTCGTTTCAATGGGTGAAATGACATCACATCATAAAAAAAAAAAAAAAACCCGACGTAAAATCACTGTTCAGCAGAGCGAGAGTTCAAATGCTGCCTCTAGCTCGTCTTCTGTGAGCCGCCCGTCCAAATCCCTTCACCCGCTCACCCTTGGGGGAGGTTCTCTGAGAAAGCTCTTGACGCAAAACCCCCAGACAGGAAAGCTTCACGAGGCCCGTTCCCAGGACTGAGCCCCGTGGCACGCGACGGAGCAGAGCACCTCGTCTCCCTCTCCTCCCGGGGATGAGACTGTGGGCAGCCCAGTGCCTGCTCCTGGGGGCCACTCGGGAAGCAGCCTGAGCCAGGGCACTGGGGGGCGGGGGGCACGGGGAATGCTGGCGCCCGCTCGCACCCTGGGTCGGCTGACAGGGACAAGGCGGGTGCTATGGGTCGTGCCAGGAATGGGACACTGTCACCACCACCAAGGTTGCCAGTCCTGGGTACAGAGGAGAGGAGGGCAGGAGAAGAAGCCCGTTCCGTCCCAGAGCAGTCCACTCAGGGGGCTGGGGAGGAGCGAGGCCGGGAGGAGCAGGACGGTTTCTCGCAGCCGCCCCCACGCGCCTTCTCCTGGTGGCCCCCCCATTCCACACCTGCTCTAACCCACTCGCCAGCTCCGCTCAGCAGGGGTGCCACGGGCACACAGGGCTGTGCGTAAGGAGTGTGCGTGCAGATTAACTCTGAGGCTTCAGCTCACAGATCCACAGTGGCCTCTGGCTGGGAGCTGGCGTGGGCCGGAGGAAGGGACTTGGGAGCCAGAGTCAGTCAGATCTAGCCTGAAATCCTGGCCCTGCCAATGACAGGCACGGCGTGCAGATCCCGGGGGTCTGGTTCCAGACCGCCACGACAAAGCGAGTCTCACAAGCAAGCAAGTCCACACCCCTTAGCTGGTGGAGGCCCTGTCTCAGTCTGTAAAACAACCTGGCCCCCGGGGCGTGCTGACTCGTGTGCTGACGTGGGGTTTTTAAAATCATCCCTTAAGAGCGCTGAGATCTCATACATGAAAGTGCATAAACGACACTGCTTAAAGACAAAAGAAAAGCCCGTGTCGTCAGGAAACAGCGCACTGGAGGGCGCCCACGTCCACTCTGGAGCAACGGTCAGCAGCAACAGCTCCTGGAGGAGCTCGGAAAACCGTCCTCGCTGCTCATGGGCACACGACGCACCCCCTACTCGGTGAGACGGAAGCTCCGCCCTCCCGGCCCGAGTCCGAGGGCTCAGCCCCCACAGGCTACGTACAATCAGGTCGGAAAGGTGGTCCGATCCAGAGCTGAAGCCACTGGTGTCTGAGTCCGAGGGGCTGCTGGCACGGGAGTCCAGGAGGGGCCGCGTGTCCAGGCGGGAGCTTCTGACCGAGGGTGCTGGGAACTTGTCCGCCACATCAGCTCCCAGGGGGTCCAGCGGCAGGAAGCCCAAGGCGGACTTCCCCAGGACACTGCCCAGCGGGTTGTGGAGCATGCTCAGTACTGGGAAGGGAAGAAAAAGGAAGTCTCGTGACCCCTCTCATTTCTTCCCAGCCCACAGCCCTTCCCTCTCCTCCCACAGCCCCCGAGACGGGCCGGGCCCAGGCCACTGAACGCACCCTAGGACCACGGTTCAGGTACAAGGAGTAGACGCACACCTGGTACTGACACCGGCCACGTGGGGCCACGAGGGGCAGTCATAGGACAGCTTTCTGAAGACAGACCAGAGGCCCTGCCGTAACGAAAGGGACAAGTCTCCTGCTCTCTGCCACCCGGGCTTCAAGGTCAGTGCCAGCACATAGGAACCCGTGCCATCTGGGACCTGGTCACAGCTGCTATTAACATCTGGAGACACATGCCCACGGTGCCACTGGAGACACCTTCGGCACGAACCACACTCCTCCCTCGCTGCCAGCCCACGCGTTCCAGAGAACGCCTGTGGCTCTCCCCCTGCGCAGCTGACACAGAGGACTCCGTGCCGCACCCCTGAGGTCTGGCACAGCATGCACACGCCTCTCCTCTGAAAGTCCCTTTAAGCAATGCACCCCAAACCTCGATCCACCGGGATGGAAGCAGAATGACATTCTGGCGGAGCCGCTCTGGCTTCAGACAAACCTGGGATGAAGCCTCGGCCTGACGCTCCTCAGTGGACCCTGTGCTCAGGGGAGCCCTGCACGTCTCCGCTCTGCCACGGCATCTTGGGTGGAATGCCCACTATTTCACCACACCGCCGGGGGAGCACTCAGCACACAGGCAACGTGTGTGTGTGAAACGTCAAGGAAGAGCGGAGCGGAGCCCCGGACAGGTGAAGGACGGAGCGACAGCAGGCCGGAAGCAAATGGAAAACCAGCTCTTCCCAGGGGCTGCTGGCCGCAGGGGGAATGCAGGGGGCAGACAGGAGGAAGACCCAGAGGGCGTGACCTCAGGTGGCTGAAGGGGGCCGTGTAGCGTCTGAAATACTGGAGAGGCTGCCCACAGGGGCATAAAGGAGCCCACGGTGATCACTGGGCTTGAGGTTAAAACACACACACAAGAATTGATACTGAGACCTCCAGAGGGGGGCTGGGGGAGAATGCGTGGCCCCCACTAGACAAAGCGGCGTCCTGAGAGGCTGGAGAGCACTCACCAGAGACAGACAAGGTCAAGGACAGTGTGCTAATAAGCTTCCCAGAGTCGTCAGGGGGAACCCAGAGCAACGCTGCAGACACACGCACCCTCGGTAGCGGCCCAAAGGGCTTGCAGACGATCAGTAAGGGCTGGAGCTACACCTTCGCCCAAGGATTAAAAAAAAAAAAGTGCATCTGAAAGGGTCAGAAAGCAACACGGGTGCCACTGTGGACCACTCTCCTCCGTCACTAACTTCTGTTCTACCAGCCACAAACCCATCAAATCACCTGCAATTTTATTTATTTTTGTCATGTCCACACAGAAATCTTGAGGCTTTGTCAGATCCCTGTGCCAAAGCTAGGAATGATCTCTGCCCCGTCTTCCAGTCTAAGAATAGGCCTGTCCCAACAGAAAAAGGCAGGACGGCCCACGCTGGCCACCAATGACCGCTGCGTCCTTGCGTGCTCGCAGTGCACGGTCAGTCGGGGGCTCCCCTGTGCACCACGCTCAGTCACGCTCCTGCCCTTTGCCGACAGCAGCTCCCATGCGCTGCACACGCAGAATGTGCCCGACACTGTCGGAAGCACCCCTGGTAAATAATCTTCACGGAATCCTAACACGGGGGTGTTATCACCCCATTTTAACAAGGGACCCCACGGCTCAAAGAGCAAGCATTTGGGTAGGTAACGAGTGAGTGACACAGTGGGACCCAATTCTCTCCGATTCCAAGCTCTGCACCTTCATTAGCATCTCGTTTTTTTTTAATATCCAAATTTTACGTGCCCTCACCTTCGTGTCCTTGACCATCATCTACAGACAAGTTCTCTCACCTCCCCGAGGTCCGTGCCTTGGGAACTCCGTCATCCAGGTCTGAACACTTTTCTGGGGCCTGGCTACTGTGGGAACCCATTCAAGAGGCATCGTGGGCCCCACTCCAGACTTACTCAGTCAGAACCTGCGTTTTCACGGACCCCCAGGAGACCTGTGTGCACACGGAAGTTTGAGAAGCACTGATCTCGAAAACCCCGAGCCTGCTACTTCAAGCTCCTCATCAGTCCCCCTCACCAACCCCCAAACCCTTTCGTGTCCAATTATTTCCCTTGACTTAGAAACCACAGGTCACTTAAGCACAGCTCTGGTGGCACAACGGCAACTACTTCCCGAGAGGCGGGAAGGAACCCCGTGGGCACTCGGAGAGCAGCGGGCAGGGCTGGGGGAGGGCCGAGAGGGAGGGAGGCAGACGGCTGCTTTGCTGCGCATCCATGTTTGAACATCTGTATTCTTCACGGCTCAGAGACCACGCATCTAGACACGCACAGGGTGGGGCGAGAGAAGGTTTACAGCTGTTCGCATGGGAAACAGAGCGATGACTGATGAAGAACACCCCAAGAATAAACCGTCTTGCGTGCTCACGACTGACAGCCGACTCTGGCCCCTCCCTGTCAGCATCGGGAGAAGCGGACACAGGGGGACACCAGAATCCTCTGCGTGACTTCTGTTTCGTATCTGTCAATTCCGTAAGTTTGAAAGTATTTCCCAGAAAACGTTGTTGTTGTTTTTTTTTAATGACAGGACAGAAAACTAGTCGATTCCCATTTGATTCTCTTTCTTTTTTTTTGAGGCGACTGGTCTCAGCAGAGCATGAGTGAGAGGGGCTAGACTCCCCAGAGAGAGAAACGGCACCCGAGCAGCTCCGGGGTCTCCGTCCAGAAGAAGCAATCGGCTCCTCCTAGACGAGCCGTCAGAATCTACCCCGCAGGCTCACGCGCCTGCTCGACCAAGCGCCCGGTCGGCACCCCTCCCTACACCCCGCCCGGCAGCGCTCGGCCCCACACCTGCCAGAGAGTGGGGTCCGTGTTTGCTGGATGTCCCCAAAGGGGCTGTCCCCTAGGCCTGAGAGCCAGAGTGCTCACCGAGGCCACACCCTTTCCTCACAGCTCCCCGATCTGAGGATGCCATGCTGACTTCCACGCAACTCAGAACTGGGAAAAAACCTTAGCGTACCCCTGCCCAGCCTGTCGCCAACGCAGAGACTGAGGGAAGCCCAGGTACGTGCTGCGGCCACCGGTTTCAGACACTTCCTTCGAGGAGGACTGGACGCGTGCAGGTGCAGCTGCAGAGCCGCCCTGCCCAGAGCCCGCTGGGGCCCTCCCAGCCCCGACACCGCCTCTCCTCCGTTCAGGGGCAGGGAGGGGGCGCAGAGCCTCCCCGAGCTCTGCCAGCCACACAGGGCAACAGCGGTGCGGGCTGGAGGTGACAGCCCGGGAGGGGCAATGCCATTTGGCTAGCGTGCAAGATTAGGGTGCCCGGAATTAACACCCGGGTCACGTCAGCACCGCCGTGCATCTGAGTCCTACGAAGATGAAACTGGAAGGGGCCGAGGCTACAGTAGCAGCGTGACTAGGACACACAGGGAAGATGAGAAATCCGTTTCCAGATGCCCGGAGGTTCCCACGTGGTTTGATAGCTCCTTCATCCGCAGAAGAAGCTGAGTTTCTGGAAACTCACCCCCACGTGGTAAAGTGTCCCACAGTGACGTGACTGTCCCTCTGCAGGCCGCCAGCACACAGGGCCTGGCCAGGCGGTGCTCCGAGTATCCACTGGCCAAAGGGAGGGAAGGCCTCGGAGACAGTGGGGTCCCAGGTAGGGACCCCATTTCAAGAGACAGAACCCGCCCGGCTCCCAGCTCAGCCCACAGAGCCGCCCCACCCCGCCGTCCAATTGCTGAGCGAGCTGTCAGTCAGAGGGAAGACACAAAGCAGCCGGTCCTGGCCCCGGTCCCTTCTTCCCAACTGGAAGGAGGGACTACCGGACGGGAAAGGCACTCTCAATAAAGCCACAGAACCTAGAATCCTCTGGAAACGACGGGCCCCTATGCTGCAGGCCCATGACTCTCTCAAACTCCGCCCCCTCGCACGGAACACAGAGCTCACTCTGTCAAGGCCGGGGTCCCATCGTCCCCCTGCTCGGCTCCTGTCCTGATCCGCACAGCTCAGAGGTCACAGATAGAAAGTCAGAGGTTCACCAAGTGCCCCCCGCCCTGCTGGCCAAGCCCGTAGTGACTCCAGAGTGTCCGAAACTGACTAGGAAGCACAGCAGGATCTCCCGGGGGCGGAGGCGCCCCTGCCCACTCACGGGCTGGCAGAGATCGGCACTGGCCACCGTCAGCGCTCAGGGAAGTCACGGGAGAGAGGGCCTGGCAGAGGGCTCCGCTCATTAGTGCTCCCTTAGCGGGTGCGAGAGACCACATCAGCACTCATATTTTTAGACCGATTGTTAGCTTTCTCCACTGTCGCCCTATGCCAGCTCCTGTGGGTTTCACAGCTGAGTCACTGCTGGAGTTTTCTGAAGCCTTGCCCAAGAGGACAAAGGCACCCAGAGTCTGACGGTGGCAGCAGCAGCGATGGCAGTGGGAGCCTTGGCCGGACGGAGGACTGCGTGGAAGAGAGTCGGAGCCTGAGCTCAGCTGGGGAGACGAGGCCCCAGACACACAGTCAGACGCCTGTTACGTAACGGGAGCAACGCAGACGCGAGCTGGCAGTCCTTCCCTGAGACAGAAGGCCAAGTCCCTTCCTCCCTCCCTCCCCCCAACCCTCGGTTCTAGGCTGTGTGTCCAAAATCGACACGAAGGCTCAGAGGTCGGAAGGGGGAGGGTGGCACTCGTTTCAGACCCCAGCCTGCAACTCTGGGTGAGCTCCTCCGTGTCATCTCCCTGCTCCGACCACGGATCCCACAGGTCCAGGGTGGGCCCTGGTGCTGCCGTTCTCCTCACCCCGATCCCTGGAAGTTCCCCTGACAGAAGAAAGGACATGTCCTGCAGCCGCCCACCTCACCTAGGAGGGACCCCACTGTCCCAGGGGCCCCAGGAGCCCCTCCTCTCTCTGCGAGGACAGCAACTCCTCCATAGACCGACTACCTGACGCCACCACAAGGACTCCGGCTCCAGTGCACACTGCAACTTCCTGCGAGCGGGCCACCAGGCCCTGGGAGCCGTGGGGACGCAGCGTCACTGACCCTGAAGAATCTGCCCATCCAGCAAATGAACAGGGGCAGGGGCAGGGGCAGGGGAGTGGGGAGACCTCGTCTGAAGCCTGCAGTCTAGATCCACTGGGATCAGCACAGCAGTCGGCACCCGCCACCGACTCCCTGACTACACGTCCGACATCTACAACCAGGCTCCGCGCTGTGTGCTGGGAACACAGTGGCGGAGAGCTGGACCGCCGGGGCAGACGCGCAGGAAACCTTGGGCCTGGACATCCATGCCACACAGAAGAGAGCATCTCAGATGCTGCCTTGGAGAGGCTTTTAGGAAGGACAGCAGCTGCAGAAGTGAAACGCAGAGGACGCCTGCCCCTCTCCACCCAGGCCATCCAGCCTGCAGCCCGTGGGGCGCCACGCAGGGGACCTAGCGCCCCCGGCTCAGCAGTCAGGGCGGAGCCCAGACACAGCAAGCAGGCTACGCTCGGGACCTGCTCCGGGGAGTGGAGGAAACAGGACACGTCCTCCGGCATCCCTAGCCTTGAGTCTGGTCCGTCCCCGGGCTTCTGTACCAGGCATCCCTAGGAGTCTTGGTTTCCACTGCCTGTCAAGTTTTGCCACACGCCAGAGTCTCCTGGGGGAGGCTGGAAGACCATCCCCCAGATGGCACAGTGCATGAGCTGAGACCTGCCCTGCGCGGGCCCTGGCCCTGAGGGACCTTGGCAACCATCACCTCTGGCTCAGTAGCCCCGGAGTCATGTATAGAGATCCCCTACCCTGTGTTCTTGCCCCACTGTTAGGGCTGCGCTCACCATCAGCACCCCTCTCCCAGGACCGAGAAGCATGACAGTCACGTGATGAACTCAGCACAGGACGCAGCCGATACTGCTGGCATTCGGCCATGGTGCCCCCGCCCCAAGACAGCGAGGACGGCACTCACGGGGTGCGCACCGTCTAGAAGGAAGGGACCCACACAGAGTGCCACATCCGAACCGGCACTGGCCCTGCAACCGCAGCCTCCGACTCGGACTCTGCCCCAGGGTCTTCCTGCGCTGCAGCCTGTGAGGCCCGTGGAAGCCACGCAGCGGGAGGACCCACCCCTGGGAGAGGCCCCACGTACCAGTCTCCTGCAGAGCGCCGAGTGAACGGTCACCCCAAGGCAACACACTCCACTGCACAGACTCCCACGCCGCATCTGGTACGCGCCCTCCCCGTTCTCCCTCAGCGGCCGGGGGAGTTTTAGGGGTGACCGTTTTATTCCCTGTGGCTATCTCCAGTGCCCAGCACGGTGCCCGGCACACACCACGTGCTCGGTGTTTGCCAAGTGAGTTTAGCCAAGATTTCTCAGTCAAGAGCCGTGCTCTCCCCCAACCTGCTGCCCCGCACTGTGCCGGACACTTGGGAGTGGCAGCAGATGGTCAGGGGGAAGCCACAGCTGCCTGGGCACCACGTCAATGAGCAGAGCCCGAGAATTCGGTCCACGCAGAGGCCGCACACGGGGCACCAGGCTGCCTGCAAGGACGACCCCAGAGCCTCCCTGGAGAGATGGAGCGAGCTGCGCCTCACACAGGAAGGCAGGGTGGGCCCTGGAGTGGGGGCTGGCAAGGGCGCCCGCTGCAGCCGTGGTGGGAGGGCTGTAACCCCACCGCAGGAGGCGGGACCCGCGTGGGCTCTCCAAGAAGGCCAGGATGCAGGCAACGAGGACACGGCCCTCGTCACAGCTCCGAAATCCAAGGTCGACACGGGGACTGAGGACGGTGTGTCTCCACCCCTCAGAGAGAAAGACATGCCCATGCCAGCCCGGCCCCCAGGGAGGCCACACTGCCAGGCCCGCCCCCCGGTCCCTCTGAACGCGAGGGTCATGCCGCGGTCCCTGCCTGGTCCACAGAGTCCACCAACATTTAACACTCAAGAGCCTGAGACGGAAGGTGGTGAAGGAAACCCATCTCCATTTCAGAGACGGCTCCACGCACAGGCCCCCAGGGGTGGCAAGGCTGGGGAAATGAGGATTGGACTCAAGCAATTTTTTTTAAACTGAAGTGTAGTGGTTCAACGTTTATCTACCTTACAACGTGATCACATTGGTGAGCCGAGAGGGCCGAGCGTCTCCACACCAGTTATTATGGCAACAGGGACCGCACTCCCGGTGCCGTGCTCGACCTCCCTGGGACGGACTTCACAACGGGAAGTCTGCCTCTGGTTCCCTCTCAGCCCTCCCACCCACTTCTCAGCCTCCCCCACCCCCAACCCTCAGTTTGCTCTCTGTGTCTGAGCCTTTGTTTTGTTTGTATTGTGTTTTAGCGTCTACCTGTAAGGGGGATCACATGGTATTTGTCTTTCTCTGCCTGACTTACTTCACTGAGCGTGACGCGCTCGGAGCCCGTCCATGTGGTTGCAAATGGCAGGGTTTCACTCTTTTTTTATTGCTGAGTAATATCCCAAGCTATTTTTACAGCCTACTTTCACAGCAACTTCCAGGCCAAGCTCTCCTAGCCCCCAGATGGGCCCTCCTGCACGTCTGCGCTGTGACTGCCTCTCAGGAAGACAAACCAGAGCCAGAGGAGGGCCACACCCCAGCCCGACGCCCGTGAAACACAGGGCCCCGGTCGGGTGCTGGCCACCATGGACAGGCTGGTTTCCCAGGGGAGCTCCTCTTTCTGTGGCTCCGATACCGTGGGACGGAGCCCAGGTCAGCTTTGCAGGCCACACAGGTTGGCTTCGGAGTACCCCCCAGTGAAGCCACCACGGCCTCCAACCAAGATCTGCAAGCCCAGGACACCACCTGACACCACACTGCCCTGGGGCCATCACCCCCACTCGGGGAAAGCCCGAGGCAGCGGGAGCCCAGGGCTTCCACCCAGAGGTAGTTACACCAAAGCTCCTCCCCCCGCCTGCAACCAAATTAAAAAACCCCAAACCCCGACCCCCGATCCGATGGGATGTTACTGAAATAAATGGGTGTTAAAATGCCAGCAGACACAACAGTGCCAGGCTCTGCAAAGTAGTCTAAAAAAAGACCTGCACCAACGAGGGTGGAGGCCAGAGAAATCAACACGGCAGTACCTGGCTGCCGCCAGGGCCAGAGCCAGGAGCCGGGTGGCAGGAAGGGGGCGGCATGCGGGTGACTCCTCTGGCAGCAACAGCAAATGGCTGCCCCCTGCCCCCCACCGATCCTCCGGAGTAGCTGCTGCCGACACTCGTTATTAAGGCATAACTCACACACAGCAAAATACGCAGACTTTAAGTATACCTACAGTATTTCTTAAGTTCCCATTTCCTCCTGAATACCCCAAGACTTGCGTGTGACCACCCCCACCCCTTGTACCACCAGAGGGAAGGTCTGAGCGGAAGCCTATCAAGGGGGCCAAGGCCCCTTTGACTTGTCCCCATTGAGTCCCTCCGGGTGACAGTCAGTCCTAAAGGGGAGTGGCCCTCCCTCCATCCACTGGGTCACCCTCAACACAAAGGAAGGAAAAAGGGCCTCTGTAGCTGAGAGCTACTCCACCCTGCTCGCCTGCCCACCTCCTTCCAGGATCGATGCTCTTGACCCGTGTGGAGCCAATTCCCATCACCCAGGATCACCCGGCTCACGCGCCACAACTCAGGGACCACCCGATCTGCACGAGAGCGCCCTAGCCTTGAGGCCACTGAGAAACAGAATCTGGACGTCCAGTCGGCAGCCCCTGAAGTCCCCTCCCCCACCCAAAAGTGTTTTGCTTCATCATCTCTAAGACAGGCCTGGGCACCAGGGGGTTTATCTGGATCTTTTCTGCCTCAGGCTGTCACCTCGGGGACCTTTCTCAGGGCCACCCCAGGTGCAGACTAACAACTCTGGGGAATTTGTCAGGGTAAGCGGAGAAGCCGTGCGTGCCCTTCCGAGCCACCATCTGTCCTGCATGCTCACGGCCAGCATTTCCATCGCTTGCAAAACAGCTCCATGTTGTACGTGGGGAGGGGTGGGGGATGCAGAGGGGAACAGAACAACTGTTGCTGTGGCTATCTCCGCCGGCCGCCCCGCGCCCCCTCCCCGGCCACCGCGTTCTCTGGCACTCACCCGGCTGTGCGCTGCTCTGGGCTGAGGAATCGGAGTCCTGGGTGCTCCAGGGCTGGTCCCAGCCCGTGAGGCTGAGCGACTGCAGGCCAAGGCACAGGTCATTTGCATCTGGGAGGCCCCGGGGAGAATCTTGCGCAGAGGTGGGGAAAAGCATCCTGCTCGCGTCTGCTTCTTCCGAGTCCGGGAAGTCTGTTTCGGACGGGAGGACAGCAAAACCCCCGAGTTAAGGGCTGTCCGCCCCGGTGCTATCAACAACAAATATCATCAACAGTAGTTTCCCCAGGCTCAGGGACCAGACGTCCAAGCGGGCGGGATGCTGCAGCGGCCGCCTCTGCACTTTTGGGGGCGTCAGAGCGAGAGCAGCGGCCATGCAGCCCCCTCCCCAGGCACACACCCCATCCCGTCCGCATTACAGACTGGCCAGCATGTGATCAGGCTGCTGATGCTTCCCGCTGCCAGTGACATCAGCCGGCGGAGCCGTGCAGCAGAGCAAGCGGCATCATCCCTCACAGCACGGGGAGGAGCGGGAGGGGACGGCGGGGAGGAGACTTGCCTCCCAGGGAAAAGGCAGCACAGCAGCTACTTGGAACCGCCGGTGCGGCGCCGGTAAGTCAGGGTTGTGAGGCAGCGCCCTCCGGTCTCCGGCGATGGTGGCCCGGTGGCCCTGAGGCAGGACTGAGGTCCTCGCCGCCTGCCGACAGCGGAGCCAAAGCTGCGCCTGCTGGCTTGTGGCGCTGCCCTCCGGCCCCTCCCGGTCCCTCCCTCTGCTCTCCACCCCCAAACCCAAAAACACTCTAGTCCTGGACTCTCTCCAGCTGCTTGCTCAAGTCCCAGTTTTGCAGCCCAGTGCAAAGCTCCGCGGTCCTGCGAGCAAAGACCCAGGGGCTCCAAGCGGCCCCTGGGCAGCCTCCTGGCACAGCAGTGGTTTCCGCAGAGGGATGGGGTGACCTCAGAAAAACACTGACCCGGGCAGCACCCCGGGCAGCAGCACTCGGTGCTCCGGGGGTGTCTGGAGCCGCTGATCACAGAGAAAAGGGGTCAGCGTTGGCAGTGGGAGGGGGAGTTGCAAGGCTGCTGGAGGTACAGCCCACGGCCCACGGCCCACAGGCCACGCCTAGGGAGACCTGCCCTGACTAAGGCTATGGGCCATCAACGGGAGCACCTACACACATCAGGCCCAGTGCCTCCCTCCCTCCTGCAACTGGAGGCCTGGAGGGACGAAACACTCCCCAGCATCTGAAAGACCGGAGCATGAGCAGCAGTCTCAGATGTGGCCTTGCGCCCCACAGAAGCCCCATTCAGAACCCCCCCATCGCCAGCTCTGCCCATCCGGGGGCCTGAGAGCTGTCCTGCCAGGCTGTGAGCACCCCTGAATGCGTCCACTGCTTGGTCCCCTTGCATGAGGGGTGCTGCCAGGACCAAGGCCCCATTTCCGTGACCGCCCACAGCTCCAGCAACCAAGGCCAGCTCTCCCACCTCGCCCTCGCCAACACTCTCTCCACACCAGTCTTCCCCCCACACGACCCTAGGAAGGAGGGGCAGCCCGGACCCCAGCCCAGGCTGCAGCTCCCGCCCTGCTGTTTCCCATGGGACAGAAGGGACCTATGCTGGGAGCAGGCCCACCTGGGACCACCTGCCTGCTGCGACAGGGTCCGAGGTGGGCAGATCGGGGCACGAGGCCGTCACGCAGGAATGCTGGCCAGCGCCTCCTGCAGCACCGCCCGTGTCCACAGGCACCCAGCCTCAGCCCAGCGGGCACGGCCAGCCTGTGGGAGGGACGCCTCCCCGGGAGGTTTTTTTTAGAGCTGTGCTGCTGTGTCATCCATCCCGCGGTCCTCGTCTGGCTCCCTGTCTGTGTCAGGGCCTCGGTTCACCAGCGCACAGGCCTGCGCTGCCCCCAGCCAACCTGCCCTCCGTGCCCACCCTTCTTCCCCCAAGCTAAGAGAAGACTTTTCAAAACGATCCATGTGTATTAGCTACAAAACGTGATGCTTCCTTATAAAACACCCAGACTTAAGAAGCCATTCCCCCTAAGCCAGCTCTCTGTATGGTCCCTCCCTTCCACTGCAGCATCCACAGGCCACCATTTCTCCCCTCTCCTCTCAAACCAGGGCACTGTGTATGTGGTGACGTGGGCATGCAGAGAGGACCTAAGCAGTGACTATCATCTGGCTGCCCAAAGTCTAATGTGACAGACCAGCAGTACTGCCATCGCCGGGAGCTTGTTACAAAGACAGGCCCCCAGCCTCACCTGAGACCTGTGGGATCGCCTCCTCTCCAACAGGAGCCCCACTTGAGTACGCAGCATATGAAGTCTGAGCAGCACTGACCTTGACCTTGAACGCCACCTTCCCGCCCCACCCCAGAGACCCCAGGCCTGAGCAGCAGGCCTGTGTCAGGACGCTTAGGAACAAGCAGAGCTTGTGACCTACACATGGCTCCCCTCTGCGTTCACTGTGCCCGCTGTGGCACACATCACCTTTGCCCGGGTCCACCCTCCCTCGCACTCTTCCTTCCGCAGAAATGATGCCGTCACTGCACCCGCTGAACCCTCAGCGTGGCGGGCTGGGAGCAGCGAGCTCGCGGTTGGAGTCTCACAGACCCTCCTCTGCTTGGCAGGTCTGTGCTGTGTGATCTCCGTCTAGTCACTTGGCCTGTCTGGGCTCAGACCCTGATGGGCATGTGGATGACTCAGGGATCTTTTTAAAACAGGTTCTGAGGCAGTGGATCTGGGTCAGGCCCCGGAACTGGCATTTCTAACGAACTCCCAAGTGCTGCCGATGCCGTTGGTCTGCCGACCACACTTCAAGAAGCTGAAGTTTAACAGGGTTTTTCTACCCCAGCTTCTCCCTTCCGGGTAACGCACCCCATTCTCACTCACTCTCATTCTCCATGGGTGCACCCTCCTGATCAAGCACCCCCACGGGCTCCCTGTGGCCTCACAGCCCAAAGACCCCGGCTCACTTCTTGATTGTGTCTGACACTAAGGGCTGAGCTCTCTGGAAGCTCGGAGACTGGAGAACAACTTCTCATTGAGCTAGGTGCTAACGAGGGCAACAGTGACGCAAGGAGAGAGCGCATGATGGCTCAGGTGCACAAGGAGAGCTGCCCTGCCGTTTTAGCCATACCTTAAGAACCACATCACAGGGCAAGGCAGAACAGAGAGCATTAGGTTTACGTCAGACGTCCAGGCATAAGAATACGATCATTGCGTTATTTCCATCTTGACTGCTTTTCATAATCTTCAAAGGAGTTCTGCAAACTCTTTCAAAGTGATTTCCACGATGTCTTACAATGAATCTTACCAATATTTAGATTTTACAATGTCGTATGCTGTGTTCACAAATTGGAAGATTCAATATTGTTAAACAGCCCTGGCTGGTGTGGCTCAGTGGACCGAGGGTGGGCTGTGAACCAAAGGGTTGCTGGTTCGATTCCCGGTCAGGACACATGCCTGGGTTGTGGGCCAGGTCCCCAGTGGGGGCCACGTGAGAGGCAACCACGCACTGATGTTTCCCTCCTTCTCTTTCTCCCTCCCTTCCCCCACTCTCTAAAAATAAATAAATAAAATCTTTCAAAAAATACTGTTGAAGAGCTAATTCCCACCGAATCGATCTGTGCGACCCCCACAGGAGACCTGCGTGAGGGCAGGTCCGGGGGGAAAGACTTCTGAGCAGACGGTGCAGGCACAGCCACATGGAGAAAAGAATGGAGCTTGGCCCCCTTCCTCGCACCCCATACAAACACTCTTACATGGCTCAGAGAGACCTGTAAGGAAAGTTACAACTCTGAAGCTTCTCTAGGACAACAGGGTGCATCTCTGTGACTTGGAGTAAGGAGTGCAAAGGGTTCCAACACAGGACGCAGAAAGCAATGACCACTGGGAAAGAATCTGGATGACCCAGGCTCACCAAGACGAAACACTTCTGCTCATCCAGACACCATTAGGAAGATAATCAGGCAAGCTGCCGGAAAGGAGGGAATATCTGGGACTGTAGCTGACAAATGGCTAATATATCTACAGCATATAGGAAAAGTACCAAAATTTTTTTAAAGGGCAGAAAATCCTGAAAAGGTCTATCACAAAGACCTATAAATGGCCCATGAGCACTTGAAAATGTGCTCACCGGCATTAGTTATGAAAGAGATCCGAACTGAACCACAGTGAGCCACTACTCACATGCCACAGCTACAGTGAGAAACCCCGCTCCGCACGTTGGGTGTTGTGAATGAGAAGTGCATGCCACGTTAGGGGAAAAAGAAGTCCCATTTTTCGCGACAGAGAGCAAGTCTGTCTGAACTAATTGGTTTGACAATAAGAATGAGACTTCATTAAATTAGATTTTATGGTTGACATTACCACAAGCAGATTAAGTTAAAATCTACAGACCCAGGGTTTTGACAAAACATACTTAAAGTTACAGGATCAAGAGCATTTTCGAATATTGTGTTGGCAAAGGTATATTTTTATTGTTCTTTTTTAATTTATTGATTTCTAGAGAAAGGAAAGAGGGGAGGGAGGGAAAGAGGGAGACGAGGGAGAGAGAGAATCGTCCATCTGTTCGCCCACTTATCTAAACATTCATTTGTGGCTTCTTTTGTGTGCCCTGACCAGGGATTAAACCCACAACCCTGGGGGATCGGGACGATGCTCTAACCAACGGAGCTACCTGGCCAGGGCTGCAGGTTTTTTTTTTTTTTTTTTTTTATTAACAATACTTCAACGTTCTCAATTCTTCAGGTAAACTGAAGACCCTAAATAAGGTCTCTAAGTGAAAGAATAACACAGGAATCATCTGAAATCTACATAAAGTATTCTTGGTATACTTCCAAAGAACTGAGAAATCCAATGACAGCTGACTTAGGTAACAAATCTTCCCACAAATTGGATGGTTTTCTACTTCCTTCTTCTCGACAAATATGCAAGAGTAAATGGAACTGTCAGCACATAAAGGACTAAAAATAATGACAGATGACTGATTTTTTTTTTGCACAAAACTCAAGTTCAAACAATTGGATGACCCTGCTCTCACAACGCCTTCACATCCTGCGTGTTTGTTTGTGTGAACAGGTTACTCAGAGCCCAGATCTATACACACAAACAATCGGAATGTACTTGGTGTTGAGAATTCTGAGTCACTCTAGGAATAAGTGAGTCATCTAATATTACATGAGGTTTTTAAATGCCTCATTTATCTCGTTAAGAAGCATTTCCAATAAACAATGATTAGCTAAAGAATAAAATTGTATCAAAATCTGTCACGTTTAGGTTGCCTTAATCAGTTGCCTTAGCAATCGATGCCACAACAATTGAGACTTCAGTCACAGGAAATCATTTAAAATTTCAATTTATGTGCTATTTCCGTTGCAGAGAGGAATAGCGTGATCCATAAGACACAAGTGTAAAGTATTACATTAGGATAAAATTCTGTGGGAGAAGCAGACTAGAATTAGAGTTAAAAAAAAAGACAAGGAATAATGAGAATGTTCCCACTGTTCAAGAACTGGCTCACGTATTTTTAAAAAGATAATAGACACCAATGTCTCTACCAGATACATTTTTATTTACACTGAAAATTAGGTATCAGGTTAAATGTGCCAGGAGTACTTTATATTTTTAAATGTTTCTTTTATTGTGATAACAAAATTTTAGCATTTTTTCAGTGTACAACTCAGAGGCGTTAAGTACACGTACACTTCTGTACACCTATCGCCACAATCCACTGCCAGAACTTTTTCTTCTCAAACTGAAACTCTGTATCCATGAGACACGAATGCCCCGCTAAGCCTCCAATAATTGCTCTATAAATTCCATTACCCTAGGTACCCATAGAAGCAGAACCATCTAATACCTGTCCTTTGTGACTGGCTTATTTCACTTAGTATAACGTCTTCAGAGTCTGGCCACACTGTAGCAGGTGATGGAACTTCCTTCCCTTTCAAGGCTGAGTAATATTCTTTTGTATGAATGGGCCTTCTTTTGGTTTTCCCATTCATTTGTCCGTGGACATGGACATGTGGGTTATCCCTACCTTTTGGCTACTATGAATAGTGCTGCTGTGAACATCGAGGTACAAACGTGTCTTCCCATCTCTGCTTCCAATTCTGTTCACCTATGCCAAGAGGTGGAATTGCTGGATTGGATACTAGCTGTGTAAATTGTCTTAGAAACCATGCTTACCACCCCTGCCACTCCACAATGTGCCCGTGTTCCAGCTTCTCCTCATCCTCACCAAGACCTAATAGATATCTATCTATTGCTCCAGTGACCATCCTAATGAGTGTGAATTGGTATCTCGTTGTGGGACACACTGTTTTCTAAGAAAACAAGATGCGTACAAACAAATGTTTCAAGATGCTGCTGTCCACTTCCTGAGTCCCCAAGCACGCACATGTTTCTAAAAATGCCCCCCACACCAGGTGCTCGTTGCACTGTTTCCTCCTAGGCCGCCCAAGGGGCCCTGAGGGCAAATGTCATCTTCTTGCAGGTTCTGCTCATGAGCACTGTGACGGCCCGCAGGTCTGGGCCAACCTGGGCCGAAACAGCCCGCCCCTGTGACCACAGAGACCCGCCCAGCTGTGGACACAGTGCACGCCGGGCTAACTGGGAGCCCCTCCGTGAGACTGGTCCAGTTGGCTCTAGTGGAAGAAGGACCATCACCTGACTTCATGGCGCCGGAGGATGTGAGCACAGTCCCTTCCTCAGATAACAGGAAACTGTGCAACAGACAAACTCGAAACCCAGGGAGAGAGGCAGCACAGAGGCGGTCCCGCCAAAACTGGAGGCCCTCGAATTCAGCATCCTTTGTTTTTCAGAGATTCCTTCCTATTCTGTGACCTATATACAAACCAAGAGCCTTCCAACACATCCCACATTCCGCTAAAGTTAGTTCTAATGAGGTGTCGATCATTTGCAAGTGAGAGTGTTCTGTGTAACTCAGGCCCCCTGGCAGAGACTGACCAAACAAGTGATCACACAGCAGGATGGGACGCTCTGGGACAGAGCCGCGGATCCCCCAGCACTGGGTGACAGAGACAGCTGAAATGGAAAGCAGGAAAGGAGCTAAAACCCCAGGTGGCCAGACTGACAAAGCTACTAAGTGGCAGATGTGGGACCCAAATCCAGGGACTGACCTGGTCTCCTGCCTGTCTTCTGCTCTGGGGCACTTTCTCAGCCCAGGTCTACACTCATACCACCCCAACAGAGACTTGCTTTAATAATTTTATAAAATTAGCCCTGGTTGGTGTGGCTCAGTGGATTGAGTACGGGCCTGCGAACCCAAGAGCCGCAGGTTCGATTCCCAGTCTAGGGCACAGGCTCAGGTTGCCGGCCAGGTCCCCAGTGAGGGGTGCACAACAGACAACCACACACGGATGTTTCTCTCCCTCTCTTCTCTCTCCCCCTCTCTAGAAATAAATAAATAAAATCTTTCTAAAAAATAAGTAAATCTTACTTCCAGCCAAGACGGAGGCATAGGTGGAAACACTGTACCTCCTCTCACAACCAAGATTAAGGACAACAAATATTTACAAACAATAACACAACCAGAACACAGAAAATTGAACTACGGAAGTCGGATAACCATTCAACCAGACCGGTAAGAGGGGCAGAGTCGGCAGGCGGCGGAGAGGGAACGTGGCAGGAAAACGCGGTGGCTGCCAGGCTCGGGAGCGCCAGGGTGGCGTAGGTGGCGTGGAGCTTGCAGACCCCAGACGCGGGGAGGAGACGAGCAGAGCACACAGGGCACGCAGGGCAGTTGGCTGACTGAGGACAAACATTCGCGTGCAGACAAACTAGGCAAGAGCGGGCAGTGAGACGGACTGCACAGCACAGGGCCCCAGCGACGGCCAATAAAGCCTA
>PVKM010009998.1:0-35730 GCA_004027735.1 Carollia perspicillata | reverse complement strand
TTTCAGCTCATTGTGGCTGCAGAGCACAATGTGGACACTCAATCAGTGGAAAAAATATTGACCTTCATAAAGTCTCTAAATGGCTTCTGTTGAAGAGCTCAGTTGTTAGAACACAGACTCTTCCTCATTCAATGTTTTTCTTTACAGAACATTAGAATATCACATATTAAAGGGTTTTATAAAATCAGGAATGCCACCCACATGGCATAAATCTTTACAGTGCATAGGTAGGCACAGTTAAAAACCATGTACTCTCTACACTTTTTCATTTTTGTCATTACATTTTAGTGCTTAGGAACATATAATATCTAGTGTAATAAATCGTATTATTTGAAAACATACAACACAAAATGAAAATGAAACAAAAGTAAATAAAATTGGGATTCCACTATCTGGACTTTGTTAGTTCCTATTACGATGTTCTCTAGCTTTTTCCTGTTCATTTGTTCACTTATCAAATACCAGACAAGGGTCTGTGCCATACAAAACATTGATTTGGCAGTGAGGGTGTCTAGCTATGAACCAGGTAGGGTCTTTAGTGTTTTCCACAGTGCCTTGCATGGAATTCAGAAGGTGTGTCAGAACCTTCCTGAGTCTGAGGTGTGCAGGAGCCGCTGGCTGACACCTCCTTTTCTCTGCTGTCACTGTAGTAGCTCCTCTCATGTCTAACTTATGTATTAAAATTCTTATTACTATTTCATTTGAACTAAGGAGAATGACTACGAATTCTGCTAGAACATATAGGGGGGCCTGAGATTGACCTTCACCCCACTGCAATTGTGCTCAATTGCACTCAATTGTGCTCGTTACACCCACATTATTTCATTCTTCCAACTAGTAAAATCATTCATTTTTTCTTTTAAATGTTTCAAGATGATAGTGGGTGATTGTAAAACTAAGAAAGTGTGGTGCTAATGTCCAGTGATGTTTTTCTGTTTTACTGGATCAAATAAAACCACCTTCTAGATTAATAAACAGTGGCTTCCCTGCTATGTAAACTTACTTTGGTCTAGAACTAAGTAAACTATGTATAAAACAAAACACACTTACATTCTGTGATACAGTAACTCAGCAAGGGCTTCATTATATAGCTGTGGGGGATTTCCAAGAGGGTAAGACATTGCCTAGAACTTGTATAATGTCACTTCTGCCATCATTCTACTGCACAGAGTAAATCAAAGCCCAGCCAAGACTCATGAGCAGGAAAAAAATGTTGCAACATATTGACAGGAGGGGCTTGAAAGTATTGTAAAGGAAGACTAAGAGGGGCGTTTAGAAGAAAACACCATGTGATAAAATGATATATAATTCTGAAATTTTATATTGTTAACCACAGGGATTTTTAAAATTTAGTCCCTGAAAGAACTTATATTCTCAAAGTATTATTTTTCTATTGTATTTCTCTGTAAAACTTTTTTATATTAGATAAATTAGAGCTTAATAAAATTCTATTATTAAAAAGAGATACTATTTTTTCTATTAAAACAAATATTTATTGAGTTTGTTTAAGCCAGAAATTTTGTTATATACTGAATAAAATTTTGAAATGCAGTTCTAACCATAAGAAGCTCATCAATCAGAAAAAAGTACCAATAAATGAATAAATAAATATGTTCATTTGAATTACATTTCTCTGGCATTATATACAGCTTTATTAAGCTATACCACAAGTAAGCCTTATAACTTCTTTATATTTCATGGGATTTCCTTATGAATATTATACATAAGAATTGGTCAATAAATAATTGGTGAAGATGATGACAACGACAATGATGTAGTTACTGGCATCTTATCTGTTCCAAGATTGAAAGCCTCTTTTAAATATTTATCATTTATTTTTCATTTCAATTTTACTTTTTTATAGGCTTTTCTGGGCAGGATTTTGAGCATTTCTGAGCAAGGAAATTAGGTGATTGATTTTTCCTAATGATTGATCCCCTGACTTCTTGCAATTTCTCTTGCCATATTACTTAGCTTTTGTCATGTGATAAAATGCACTTCTTTACTGAGACTTTCAAAAAATTGTAATTTACATCTCATGCATAACAGTTTAATGTGCAACTGGTACTTCATTGGAGCAGCATTCTTCTTCCCTGTGGACCCTCTGGAGGGGTGATACACTCGTGCTGTCTGCTCAGATGCCTTCCCGTTTGGGGGGGTCTCTGCCAGAGACAGTGTGCCTGTGTCTAGGGATGGATAAAAGGTGGAATAGATTCAGGTTCAGAGCACTAGAATTAAATTGCATTTCAGGCTTCCAGTTATGAGTCTGTGTAGTCCTCATCTCTATAGCTTATGAGAAAATAAAATGTTTTATAAATATTAATATGTTATCTAAGAGAAGGTTGCTCTTTCCAAAAATTTGAAATGTGATCACTTTCATGAAAAAATTTATCTTACTTATTTTATATTCCTGTCATAAAAAGGTTACTAACTATATTTCAACCTTTCTGAAATCTCTGGGCAAGTACAGCGGGATCGCCTGCTGTTCTCTGAAGTCACTTAGGGGTGTCGTTTTCCAGGGCTGTGGGGAGGCTGAGTCGTGGGAACTTGTCAGAAACCCTGAGACCTGGCCATCGTACCAGATGGGAACTCTGGGGTCCTTAGTACGGGTCCATAACGTCCATGGCCATTGTGCGTATTAGTTTTACTTCCACCTCGTTCTGAAAACACGTTAAAACTCTGGGGAAGTTAGAAGGATGCTATAATGGCCACCCCTCCCCCATTGTCAACATTTTGCCACAGTGTTTGCTGCTGAACCGTTTCCAGGGTCTGAAGAAGAAAGAGGCAGTGAATTAAATCCTGGTTGTAAGTGAGCAGATGTGAAGGCTTTAGGGCTCTGTGGATGGTCTCGGCAGTCCTCGAGAAGGGTCTCTGTCGACATTATTCCGTCAGAAAGATGTTCAGCTGCTTTTGGTCCGAAGTGGGTCGCAGGGGGCAGCATTTCGCAGGCTTGTAACAGTATAAGATGCTTCCGAAAGGCTAAAACCCACAGTTTTCCTGAATTGACAGGCAAGCAATCTCAGAGACTACTTTAGCCAGTATCCGTACAGGAGAATCGAATATATAAATCCCACTTTGAAGAAGTTAGAAAATATCAGTGACTAACTTAAATAGTTTTAAAATATAATGGTTATCGTTATTAACACTATTCTGGAGACATATGATCTTATTTAATAAATATACTAAAGTGCAAATTCGATGTTATTATACTTGCTTTACACATGTGGACACCGACGATGTGAGAGGCCCAACAAGTTCTGTAAGCTCACACGGCTAACGATGGTACGGATGGAATTGAAATGTAAAGTTACCTGGCTCCAAAACCCATGGCCCTCGCCACACCTTACCAACTGTCCTTTTGAAAAGAGTTATCACTATGCAAAGCCTCACTTGCCCACTTGCCCAGTGACAACTTACTCATACAGTTTGTTATTTGTGAAAGGATGATGGCAAACTGAGTGTCCAATAGCAAATTAGCATAAGTTTTAGAAGACAGTGGGAACACAGAGTTAACAAGTGATATGGTAGGAAATCTCTGCATATTTTTTATATTTTTGATTTGCCTTGAATTTATCGTGATACTAACAAATAGCTATGAAACCTGATTTTAGTGATAGCAAATTAAGAGCAGTCTCGGAGATTTTGTGTAATGTACCTTTTTACTTGTTCAGCCTTTATTATACACTAAGCACTGTGCTGATAACTTTGCATACATTAAATCATTTAACTCATAGAAAATTATTATTTCTATTTTACACATGAGGAAACTGAGGTTCAGTAAAGTTAAATGACTTGCCAAAAGCATATTGCTATCAATTATCAGTATAGGTAATTAATTCTATACTATTTACATCTCACTCTGTACTGCCCTCCCCTGTGAGACTTATAGGGCAATGCAGTATAAAATTGTATTCTTGTCAATATAATTTTTTAAAATTGCTATTCTTATAAAATGTGAAGGTGCATTTTATAAGTAGGCATTAATTCAAATTACTCATTTTTAAATATGTACTCTTAGGTGTGATCTGAATGAAGCTATTATTATAATAATTGGGAAAGGTAAAAACAAATCTGTTTTATTTCTATAGTAGTTCAAATCAGTGAATTTGATTTGTGATATATTACCATATTGACTCATAACACTATATTCTATCAAAAACATTCAGAATGTGCCTATTCTCTCCTGGCACTGTTCTAAGCCCTGGGTATAAAAGAATGGCAAAAGCAGATAAAACACTTTCCTTCATAAAACTTACACTCTGCTATGTTGTTTAATACATCTATAAACAAGACACATAGGTATGATTTAGATCTTATGTGGGCGTGGTTGTAGAGCCTGTCAGGTTTACAGTATTGAATCAAAGAAGAAATTATACAACAGACATCTGAAGAAGGCTCTATTTTAAATGGTTCATACTAATTAAAAATACTATGTTTTGTAAGGATCTGGCACCCCTTGGAACACATTGATAATCTCTGACGATAATGCCCATCACGTATTCAAGGTGTCATGGTCAGGCTGCCCTGTCAAATGTTGGGAAAGTCTGAGGTTTTTACCCTCTTGCTGAAATGTTAGGTTGCCACAGTTGCATAAGATCAGGACTCCTGCCATGGAGACAGGGGCTTTATTACACACATAAGCAAGAGGCGTGAACTTGATGTGACCTTCATGTTCCCAGCACCCCCAGCCCCACGGGGAACCTGGAAGCCAGCCCCGAGTGATGCTGCTGAGCCGTACCACCCTGGAGGAATCTTGAGTTTAGGAAACGCAATCTTTTGTAAGAGATTGCAAGCCACCTTTGCCCCTGAGAGAAGTGTTTCCATATCATACAGGACAGCACAAGAATATCTTCTGGAGGAAGACAATGTCTCTCTCTTCTCAGGCCGATTGCTATAAAAATGTTTTGTATACTTACTACTCAAAAGGGAATATCAAAGCCTCTGCTCACAGAATAAGCATAAATGTGAAACACGGTTTAAAAATGCACTATTGCTAAAAATAATCACGTGTCCATGTAGGGGAGAATGACATATTTAGATCAAAATGTGGTAGGACTGGTCATAGTGCGTCTAGCTGATAGATGAGGGAGTGAGGTTCATGGAGGTCTTTTTACGGCTCAGTATTCCATAGTTAATAAAGTTCACTGCCAGGATTTACATACTGAATACCGGATTCTTCTGATGATTGAAAACACCTGAGATTAAATTCTGGCACTGAAATGTCCGTGTGAAAAACAACGGCTTTCAGAATATCATGTCAGTGTGACATCGACGTCTATTCGGCATTCACCCACATTGCTGGCTCTCAGCTGAGGAAACCTTCCCATTACGTAGTTTGGTCCTACTGAAAAATGTGCTGTCCTGAACTGCCTCTCATGGGCTAGAGAAACCGGTGCAGCTCCGACTGTGTGCGTCTGGAAAGGTGGTCTCTCCAGGGCAGCCTGCTGAAGGACCTTCCAGCCCTAGTGAGCTCTGCATGTGTCTAGATTAAGAACGTCTCCAATTTATTCGTGAATTAGACGCTGCAGGGAGATCAGAGCGGGACAGAGTAGCGTCTGATGGGTATGTGGGAGAACTGCTTTTCTTCCTATCTCCCCAGCAAAATAAACTCTGTTTCCTACAGTTTGGTAAATATTTACATGTCCTCAGTGAATAGGTGGGCATTTTTAAAAGATCAGCATGGGATAGCACCTGGAAACATTTCAATATAATATTTAAGACTCTTGCAAATACGCGTTTCAGAAATTACTGTTTAGAGTGATTTTTTTCCATGTGATTTCTCAAATCCCCATTTTCCAGCTGACCAAGATTCATGTGATTCTATATTTGAATTAATGAAGACCATGAAAGCACTGTGACAGAATAAATTGTCTTTAATTATACTAATTACATAAATGGATAAAAATGGATGATTAGGGCATTGCTCTGTGAAAATAAGAGCTTTAGATTAACAATTGGATCTTCTCACAACTTATCTTCACTATCCCTCTACCTCCGCTGACCTACACTTGACATCTAAAAGTTTAAGAAAATGTTTGAAATCAAATTGCCCCATATATAACCCCAGTTCTATGATTTTTTAAATGAAAGAAGATAATTCAGGTTGCCAGGTTTAGCAAGTAAAAATACAGACCCTCGGTTAAATTTGAATTTGAGATGAAGAGGGAGAGTTTTTTTAGTATTCAGTGAGCCCCAAATATTGCAACGTTAGAGACCATTCCTATAAGGCAGTCCACTCAGTAACTGTTACAGGCAGATGTGTGTTTAGAGAATACAGCCTGTATTCTATTCATTATTCTCACAGAATATAGCAGGAAGAGTGGTAAGGATTTTATTGAAATTTGAATTGGCTGAAGAGTTAAATTTTTAATGTTTAACCTGAAACTATAAAAAATAAGTATCCAGTTATACCCTGTAAAGGTTAAATTAGGGTGACATGCCATCCTTTGGTTATAAAATGCACACATCAAATTTTTTGTTAAAATGATGTTCCTATTCCCGTGTATCTGTAATTAAGGCAGGCAAATTATTTTGAGTCTATGTATTTTCCCCAATCTAATTTTAAAAGGACAGATATTTTTATGATTTTCATCGATTAACAACAATTTAAATTCCCATCAAACAGCGGTTCTTCTGTCATACTGTTAATGGACAATGTCCGCGAATTACTTATCAAATAACTCCGTCCTGTATCTGTGTATGTGCCTGTGCAAGGACTGCCTTGTTTCTGTAGTGCTCTGGTTATTTGATGAAAGCAAAAACGCCGTCCCAATAGCTTTACTTCTGGGCCTAAGAATCGTTCAGTTGCACAACAAAGTCTGGAATCTTGACCATAATGCTCTGCAGCCCCCCTCCCTCAATTTGAGGGCAACAGGATATACTTAGGATTCTATTGCTAGCTTTAAAACATCACTCAAGTGCTAATGATTTTCTTAGGAAAAAGTAGTTTATAGCTACAAGTTTTTAAATAAAAAGGAGACTCTGGTCCCAGAGTCAAACCTTAATGACTGCTTTGCTCTTTTGATCCTGGGACCTGGGCCACTTTGCAGAGCTCTGACCTTTCCTCCTCTCGCAACAGCCCAGAAGCAGTTGTACGGAGCCTCTGCAGATGCTAATGGATGCTCGAATACTGTGGCGTCCTTTACCAAGGAGAGCTGACACACTCCCAGAGCTGTCACAACTGGCTAACTCTGGTCGGATTCATAAGGAATTAATTGGCCATGGGTGCTTGTGAGCTGAAATACTGTCACCATGGCTGTAGATCTGTCAATTTAATACACAAGGTAATCAAGTCCGGTAATAGACTCTCCATGAATGTTAATAGCTTCCCTAAGCAAGAAATCATTGGAGGCTGTTTACTCGATGTGATATGAAAAAGCATAGTCTGGACTTTTAGTTAAAGATAATTAGGTATTTCGTGGAGTAAATTTCCTTTCCAAAACTGTACTAAAATGTCAAATATGTTGGGGTTATTTTGAAGACTAACTACAAAGGAAAACGAAGCCTTATGAGCCAAAGCTTGAGAAAACAACTTCAAACTGCAAGTAAAATAGAATTTTTTCTAAATACGTTTACATTTTTTGTAAAGGTTCAACTAGAAAAAAATATATAATCGATTCAGAAGTAAAAGTTGACTTTTTACTTGTCTCTCCTTGTCTCCCAAAGATAACCTGGTTTCTCTCTCCAGAAAGGTTTGTATTGACTTACAGACAGAGTTTTATATACACAGGCATGTAAAAAGATTTATGACTTTTCTTACATGATGGGATTATAAAAGACTTTTCTTCGGCAGCATTTCACTTGCCAATATGCTATAAATGTATTGCATTCTAACTGCTGCATAATTTTCCCTATAGAGGTGCCCTTTAATCTGTTTAAATATTAATTACATTTCCCCTACATTTTTTTCTAAGAAAATGAAGAAGTGAGAAATAAATTATTTAATTTCAAGTTTAGTTATCTGACATATTATTTGACTCTGCACCTGTCACATATTGTACTGTGTAAGGCAGAGTTCAACCCCTATAGCCCTGTGCAATAGCTACGGCACTGATTTTTTTATATGAATTTTTCCACATTTCCCTTACATTCCTCAGAAATGGTTACACTTCTCATTGGACACTGCTTGAGGATATTTTCCTCTGGCTTTGGTCCTTAGTAGCCGTTGTCCTATGTTAGGATGTTATGGGAAGGGAGGGGAGAACGATGAAACTGTAAATTGATTAGACGAGAAGCTGACTTGGATGAAAAAGGAATTTCAGCATTAACAGCTGAGCTGAGCAATATTTGCAATGCCAATGTGCTGGGAAGGGGCCTTCAGGACTGCCAAAGACTTCCTGAGACCAAGCACCATCGATGTCATTCTAGTAGCCACATCCAGAAAGAACTTACTACACAAGTTCAATACACAACCTTGTGTTTTTGACTGGCATTCTATACACAAGCTTTTGTAAGCCAGGTGAATGACTGAGGGCAGCCAGCATACCTGAATATGTGCATAGGGAGTGAAATAAACACCACTGTACTTCATCAGCTATGTAGGTATAAATTTAGCTGCAACAAAGTTCCTACAGGAAAAAATTTAAAAGCTACCGGATTTAAATTTTTTTAAATATTCAAATGGAGTATGTGAATATAATTGATTTATTGTGTTTACAGTCTTGTTAGTAACCAAGAATCCTAATAGTTTCTTATTACTCCTAATGTAAGAAATCATTTGGGCATTCAATATGATTAAAAACAAGTTAATTCAGAATACCTGAATTCTCCTGAAGGCCTCTAGAAATTATTTCTGATATTGCCTATATTAAAGAATTAATATTAAAGAATATATTAAAGAATATTAAAGAACTATATTAAAGAATATAAAACAATATATGAAAACAACCAAAAAGGTCATGGAAATGGGGAAATGCACATAATGGGATAAGTTGACATGCTGAGGGCATTCTTGTACATTTTTAGACTTACTGGGAGAATTAATACATTTAAATCACTTAACACATTCAAAACAATTAGTATAGAGACTTTAAATTGTAGCTGCATGTTAAATTTTGGTTTCCATCTTATAGTCACTGCTCAATTAGTAGAACATAAAAATATGGGCACATATCTTCATGCAACAATAATAAAATCATATCTGTAACCACTTGTTAGGAATTTTAAGTTTTATTAACAAAATAGCATGTGTTCTTGGATTCTGATTACATTTTCATAGACAAGTCTTTGTGATGTGGCCATTTAGCATTGTAATGGGATCAGAAGGGTTCTTTATTCTCTCTAGGGTATTACCCTGTATGCAGAACTGAGGTTGTTGGTCTGGCAGGTTACCTCTTCCACCTTTTCATGTAAAAGAAAATGATTGTTTGGTTAAGTAAAGATTTAAAAGGTGAGAGTCCCGTCTGCCCTGAGGTTATATTCTGTGGACCTTATTGGAACCAGAGAGGAGGAAGTACTGCCTGTACTGGGGTCTATCCATGCATCTACTTCCGAGAGCCAGGCAGCCCTGGCAGCAGCCCATGAAGGTGGTGGCACCTGGCTGGAAAGAGCGAAAGTTAAAAAAAGATGACATGATGAATTGAACGGTGAGGTAAGCCCAGCAGGAAAGACTTAAATGCACTTGGGACATGTGAATGTTTGTAGAAGTAATTCTAATATTGTCTCAGACAAATAAAGTAAATGTTTTGCAATTTTACAAGGTTTTAATAATGACATGTGGGAATGTTATACTTAGTGTGATAGCACCCTCTGAAATTTCATGCAATGGTATTAATATTAGAACAATTCCAGATACATCTCCTGAATGTTTGGCGGAGAATATTAGTTATATCCTCACCCATTTCAGTCCACAGGATATTAAATACAAAGGATATTTATTTTCAGCATCATTGACTGATCATCATTGACTGCTATATGTGGACAAAAAAAGTAAGCTCCAAAAAGGAAGAAAACAAATTAGACCCATGATCTTTACCTTGAGGAGTTTATATGGTAGTGCAGGAGACAGAAGTGTAAAAATAAAGTGATGAAACAGGAAAATACTCAAGGAGAGGTGCAGGGATGGTAGCGTGGGAAGAGAAAGGAGGAAGCTGTGCAAGGAAGGCCTCTAGAAATTATTTCTGATATCTCCCGCCATTCCTGTCACACCCTAGTTTAGCCTGAATGTCTTGCACAGTATTGCCAGCCTCCACTGATAAATAGTTGCTGAAATCTGAACAGGAAAATCTCCCTTCTGAATAGTTAGGTCAAAGTTTAACTTTTTTTACTCAAATGTCTTAGAATATATGGGATGGTTCCTTTGAACCACACGTTTATCCACTTATCTTGAGCCTGGTTTTAATATGCTAAAGTGGAGTTATACTGAATTTGCTCCAAATGAATTTTTCATGTCCTTGTTTCTTTCTTATCTACATCCTATACATTGCAGAGTAGCATCTGCAGAGGGCACGGGCTACATCTGCAGTTTTATTCGTAAAGCACTCATTACAGTTATGAGCTGGCAGGGCACTTGGCAGTGCTATATTGGAGGAGAATCGTACGAATTGAGGTCATGGGCCCAGTATAGAAATTTATGTGAATCTCGTTCTATGCCAGATTATTTCTTTGTGTATATTTTCTTACATGGTCAGATCACTTACTCATGAGAAAGGCTTGGCAAGGGTCATTACTCACAGCAAATAAGGACTTAAAATTTTTAAGAGCATACAAAAAGAAGACTATCATAGGCAACTATAAAATGCTGTTCCTTTGCACTTTCTGCGTGTGGAGACCAGTGAAACTTCCCTAGAATTTTAAGAAAAAAGTGCCTGATACTTTCAAAAGCCAATTAGTAGAGCTACATAATTATTTATTTGGATTTATTTCTCTCTTAGTCATTTTGTCTGCTAACGTTTTCAGTAACAACAAATAGAAGTGCAGTTCAACATGAAAATCAGTGTTTAGTAGAGATCAACAAAACCATAGCCACAAACAACCTTCGAACTGTCATTATTTTTAATCAGTTCACACAACAGTTTGAATTCTGTTTCACTGAATTCATCCAGAGAAAGCTGTAAAAAAAAGATGAGTCAATAGCTAAAACAAATGAAACAAAACAAAATAATCAGAAACAAACATATTACCAATATATTTCCAGATGTATTTTGAATAAACAATAAGGTGTTGAAATATTAAAACTCATTGTGAAATCTAACATAACATTAAGATTTATAAATGCAAATTTCTTAGACAGAACCTTTATGTATTCTGAAGTTGTAGAAATGTAGCTAAAAATATTGTTCAATATTTTCTTTTCAAATATTTATTGGACACCTATAATATGTCAGACATTATTCTATACTCCTAGAATACATTTATATATGAAACAAATAAACTTTCACTCATTGAACTTAGATTTAATGGAGGGAGAAGTGAATAGAACACAAGCAATAGATAAATAACATTATACAGATACATGGATAATACAGCATGCTAAAATGTAGTATCTGTTATGGACAAAAATGAGAAATGTGGAGTAAGTTGAAGGGATTAGAAAGTACAGTGGTAAGAACAGGAAGATGGCAGTTCAGAGTAGGGTGAGCACTGTAGGCATCATTGGGACCTATTATTTCAAATACTAGAAGTGCATGAGGCTGATATTAACCTAATATTTTTTCAAGGGAATATGAGAATAATCAAATCTAGCCACTGGCTTCAATCAACTCTTTTCCTCTTTGACATCTCTGAGATATTATTAAGGACAAAATATCTGTTATCTTAGCTAGAACCTTCACTGCAAAACTCAATAGAGAATTCTGTTGACATGGGCTGATTAAAAATTTTTTTTTCTCATATATTAGTTTGTTTTGAATTGGAATAATAAATAAGGTAGGCTTCATTTATTTCTTTTCTTTTTCTGAATAATAGACCAGAGTCTTACAGCTGCCCGGCTATGTGCAAGGGCAGTGAGGTTTTGTCTATGCCTTCCGGTGCCAGGTCAACACAGATACTGGCCAGAGTCGGGCCTGTCTGTCCAGAACAATGGTTCTGAGCTTAGCTGTACTGTAGGGGCAAGAGAAAGAAAGAGAGGATCAGTGGATGAGTCCTACTCTGCCACTTCCTTTTTCCTTTTTCCTATGAGAAAAAGGAAGACACAAGAAATGATACATTCTACTTCAGTGCTCCAGTAACTAAGACTGACCCATGATATTCCATAATTTTATCAGCCAGACCAGGGAGTGGATTAAAAGAGTGAACCAGCATACCCAGGAATCTGAGTTATTTTAAAGGGGGCAGCTGTCAGGGTGGGGAGGTGGGTGCTGGGAGGCTGGGGGTGGGGTAGAGGGATTGAGCAAAAATGAAAAAAAAAGAGAAAAACTAATGGACACAAACAACAGTGTGGAGATTGCCGGGAGGGCGTGGGGGGTAGAGGAAGAGAGAGGAGGATTTAGGGGGATACATGATGATGTATTGAAACTTGACTGGGGGTGGTGAACACACAACACAGTGTACAGATGATGTGTTGTAGAACCGTGCATCTGAAACCTGTATCATTTTATTAACCACTGTCACCCCAATACATTCAATACAAAGGAAAAAGTAAATAAAGGGAATGGTAAGGAGAAAGGGCCCTGAGGCTCTTTAGAAGTGAGGATATATCAACAATGGATATATTGATAGATACACACATTTGAAAACATTTCTTCTCAATTGCTATTGCAACCAGCCTCTTACAGACAAAACAGTTAGTCTTTTAGTCTTGTTTTTATTTTGTTCTTAATAAAACACTAACCATCCTGACCAGGTGTCTCAGTTGGTTAGAACATCATCCTGATATGCCAAGGTTTTGTGTTTGGTTCTGGTCAGGACACATAATGGAATCAACCAATGAATGCATGACTAAGCGGAACAACACATCAATCTCTCCCCACTTCCTCTCTCTCTCTCTAAAATCAATAAATAAAAAAAATAAACTAACCAAAGGTAAGGTCATTTTCTATAAAAACTATGTACATCCTACACACATGTCTTATTTTAAGTAAAAGTTGAGACATGTGGACGGGGATGATATTCGTTGAGCTCTTAAAGCACATTATTTAATCAGAGACACACAGCACAAAATTGTAAGCAAAGAAGAACCAGTTCATCTGCTTAAAATAAGGTGATAAATAGAGTAAGGAAGAACGTGGGAGAAAGCAGGTCAAGTATAAGGCTCAGGTTATAATCCATTACCAGAATAATGCACACTGAATTAGCCCAGAAATTTGCCTCCAAGATTGCTGGTAGTTAGTGTGGAAAGGGATGTGTCCAATTACACAACTGAGAGTTTCCATAAAATGAAAAGAATCTAATTGCCGGCAGTGCAACTATTATAAAAAATATCACATGTCTATTATTTCAGATGTATCTGTTATATAGGTCACCCTGGATTGTCCTTTTCCTAAAACATAAAATAGACAATGATTTTATGTTTTTTATTCTCGGGCATAATATCTTTCTGTTTGACCACAGCCCTCGTTTCCCCAGTGAAATTCAGCTCATCTGAGTCTCACATGAGCCGCCACCTTTCAGTAACTCATTCTCTTGCTTTCTTTTCAAACTCTTGTACCATTTCTATCATTCATTTTCCCTTCCTACACATTTAATAATACATTGATTTACGTCACTGACTGACTCATTGCACAGACGTTTAATGTGTCATACATGCCAGGCAATATCTTAGTTGCAGACAATATATATATGGTTATATAGCAGAGCGTCCCTACTCTCATGGAGCTCATAGTCCAGTGGGGCTATACAATTCATAAATCAGTTATTACAGCAAATTTAGAGGGTGGCAAGAAATTTAAAGGAAAATAGTCATGGAGGTGTAAAGCAAAGCACAGGAAATATAGTCAAAATATTGTAACAACAATGAAAGGTAGTAGTGGGGTGGTAGACTTATTGGGTGGATTACTTATAAATGTCTAACCACTGTGCTATATAACAGAGACTAATATAGTATATTGAGTATATCAACTGTAATTGAAAATTTAAACAATAAGTATCATGCAATATACAGATGATGTTTCATAGAACTGTATACTTGAAACCTATATAATCTTATTAACCATTGGCACCTAATAAATTTAACCCAAAATAATTAACTAAAGAAATAAAATAGTAATAAAAAAAGAATAAGGGAATGAAGAAAATTCAGCTCAAATTGGCAAGATATCTATATATGTGTGTCTATGTTCATATATATATATGTTTTCTAATTTCTATTGAATTTGTTGGGGTGACATTGGTTAATAAAATTGTTAATATATAAGTTTCAAGTGTACAACTCTATAATACACCATTTTTACATTGTTTTGTGTGTTCGCCACCCAAAGTCAAGTCTCCTTCCGTCACCATTTATTCTCCTTTTATCCTCTTCTACTTACCCCCACCTTGCTTTCCCTCTGGTTGTCATCATAGTGTTTGTTTGTGTCTGTGAGGGTTTTTCCCTTCATTCCTTCACTGTTTTCAATAAGGCCTCCAACCCCTTCCCCTCCAGCAACTGTCAGTATGTTCTCTGTGTCTGTGATTCTGTTTCTATTTTGTTTGCTTATTTATTTTGTTCCTTAGATTCCACATATAAGTAAAATCATATGGTGTTTGTCTTTAGCTGGGTAGCTTATTTCATTTAGCATATACTATCCAGGTCCATCCATGCTGTCACAAAATGGAAGATTTCTTTTTTTATGGCTGAATAGTATTCCATTGAGTACATGTACCACAGCTTTTTCACCCACTCATGTACTGATGGGCACTTGTACTGCTTCCAAATATTGGCTGTTGTAAACATTGCTGCAGTGAACATAAAGGTGCATAAATTTCTTCAAATTAGTATTTTAAGTTTCTTCAGGTATATCCCCAGAGTGTAACTACTGGGTCATAAGGCTGTTCAATTTTTAATTTTTTGATGAAATTCCTTACTGGTTTCCACAGAGGCTGCACTGATCTGCATCCCAACCAATAGTGCATGAGGGTTCCCTTTACTGTATATCCACTCCAAGACTTGTTTTTGGATTTATTGATGATAGACATTCTGACAGGTGTGAGGTGATATCTCATTGTGGTTTTAATTTGCATTTGTCTGATAATTAGTGACTTAGAGAATCTTTTCATATCTCTATTTGCCATCTGTATGTCTTCTCTGGAGAAGTGTTTTTTTCAGGTCTTTTGCCTATATTTTAATTGGATTGTATTATTTTTGATATTGAATTGTATTTTAAAAATACATAAATTTAAAAATCAGAAGTAAGGCTAACTTCTCTTATAGATTTGATTAAGTAGCACAAGTGACATTACCAATGCATTTATAAACATACTAAATAGCTGGTGGAAATACCACACAATAAATGCAATTTAATGACCTTCACAGAAGACTTTCAGCTGCCAATAGAAGACTCAACTAAAACCAGTTTAAATGTCAATGATATATAATGATCCATGCAACTAAAAAGTCCAGAGGAACAGTATTAGTATTTTCTTTTGTTATTCAGAATTTTGGTGTTGTTGCTAAATAGTCTTTTCATCTTTGCCCTCTTTGTGCTTGATATTTTCCTTCCCTTTGGTGCCTCTCATCATAGCAAAATATTGGCACTAGTTCTGTTGCATCGTAAAAGCCCCTAAGATTTTAAATGCTTGGCCCACACCAGAACCAGTCCCTCTGGTCAGACATGAATGTGGCAGGTCAATCAGACCTTCCTAAACTGCACAGCTTCTGTTAAAGGGGAAAGTGGAGTCACGGGGTGGGATTTGGGACAACTGTTTATCAACCATGTCTGAAATTAGGGGAAACTGGTAGAGTATTCTAGATCCTAATGTATGTAATGTGTAAATGTTACATGGGATAGGATTTTTAGATCCATTAGATTATGCCGATGCAGTCTATAGGACACTCTCACCATTATGTACAGTGTATTGCATATTAAGTAATGACTACTTTTTTTACTAGAATGTAGGTAACGCACAGGAAAAATACTCTAAATAGCACTGCTCAGTGGACTCCTACTACTGATCCTCCTACTGATCCCATGCTTTCCAGTGCATAGTGAAGTCATAGACTTAACTTTTCTTGTAAAAAATACGTGTCATTTGCCAGTTCACTAAATTATGTAGAAAGAGAGAAAAAAGTCCCAACAGGTCATTGATCCCTTCAGACTTAATGTTCATGATTTAAAAGAAAATATAAAAAGGTACTAAAATCCCTACATTGAAAATGTATTTACTTAAAAGTAGACTTACATCAAGAAAGACATCTTAAAATTTGTGATTTTTCTTACTTTTATACAATTTCTGATCAAACTGCACATTTGATAATATTAGATTTTGTATGTAATAAAGACGTGTGATATTAATTTAGTTCATGATCATGCTTCAGTAGAAATGCCTGTTATCCACCATGTCAGCCTGTTTCCTTTCTGACTGTAGTTTTCAATTAGACGTAATCTGTTCTATTGCTATGAAGAGGAGAGAAAGCGGAAAGGATTGTTCAGTTACCAAATCATGAACTAGAATAGGCACTTACTGTAATATGCACTGCGCAAAGCTATTTCCTTTTGTATACAAGTGATTTTTCTAGATTTAAATAAATGTAGCTAATGTGATTAAAGGTGTGTGTCTGGAGGTAGTATCTTTCGCAGCGCTTTAAACATTCTAGTTTATCATCAGATGAGCTTCCACGCCTGCTGACTCCTAGCACCACTGAACTGCCTGGTTTTTTTATGTTTCATGTGTGTTAAAGGCTTAAAGAAACGCATAAGATTCTTGAGAGCTACATGTCTAGGACTCTATGATGGCAATAAAATGAATGTCTGAGATTTTCCACGGTAATGAGAGCAGAACTCTCAGACAGACCTCTCCTTAGTTACTTAGAGAGAAAGCTCTTATATTTCTCCCATATTGAGGCAAAAATGGGAGGAATGTTTATTGCTCTAAACGCTCCAGCGAAGTAAAACTTACTCAGACCTTTGATACTACTATATTCTAAGTGGTTTATTTCTTCTGTCCATTAAGTGAAGTATTTCTGTGGATTTTTCATGTGCAAAAAAGCTTACATGACAACATATTAAAAATTACTTTTTTGCCTGGGCGTAGATGCGACAATGCTTGAGTGCTGACTTTCAAGACAGAAAACAGGAAACCAGTCTTCTTTATTTTATCTTATTTAATTTGTTTTATGTTATTTAATTATCTTACTTCTGCTTACCCTTCCTTCTCCTAGATGTGAAATGCCCTCCTTCAGTCATACCTCAAAAGATAGTGTGCATATCAATTTACTTCACTCAGTTTAACTCGCATGAATTAATGCTTTCAATAACTGAGGCTAAGAAACAATCTTAAATCTCCCTGTCTTCATATAGTAATTCTACTGATATTTTATTTTTAACTTCTTTCTAGCAGTTTGAGTGATAAACTTATGATATCGTTTATCATACTTAATTTTCACAAACATATTGATTCAGCAGTGTAGTGTATATTTTTGGATTTTGAGCATGATGTTTTTCATTCAGTTTGCCATTCTGGATTTAAATAATGTCACTTATGTTGATGTTGAAACTATAAAAATGTGCTTATTCAAATAGTTTTCTTCTCACAAAGGGAGAAGAATCACAGACTTTGGGCAAGAAACTAAAAGTGTTCTGATTTTAAAAATTACACTTATTTTCTTTGAGTTATTTTTTCTCTATATTTCTCTGCTACAGTAACAATTCTACTAAGCATGGTGATTATTTACCCAGTAAATTATTTAAACCTAGAAAAATTGCTTTTAAAATCTGTCCTACAATAGACCAGCATCATCTACGAAATCCAAAAATACTTCGCTATTGCAGTCACACAGAAATGAAACCCTCTCTCCATGATAGCTCTCCGCGGGTAGGAACCATAAATTCATCATATTACATGATGTACTTTGACCAGAAGACACCCAGGCAGCATCAGAGTGCTCATCCTGGAGCCTGGTGGGGGTGAGTTTGGCAGCATTCCATTCACAATGTAAAAAGGGACTTCTCTTCCTATTTAACAGTATACAGGAAATTGTAGTGGCACAGTTAACATTATAATGTTATTTTTTGACATAACATGAATAAAATATTTTCTCTAGTTTGTGAAGCTCTCTGCTCTCATTGGGAACAAAAACAGGGTGAGACATGTTTAGGGCCATTGAACGATTTTTATCATATTGAACATTCGATACCGAGCAGCTGGTCAGAGAACATTGTGGCCACTCCAACCTGATTGCAGCATGGTTCATTTCGGTTTTAATATCACCAGGTGGGTGATGAAGTAAATCCCATAATAAAGATGAATCAGTCTGGTGTAGCTTGCTTATTTTGTAATTATACATATAATCTAGGATATATAGTGTAGGTGTATTGGTAAATAGAATATAATTTAATGTTATAAATATAAGATTAATCCCTTTAGTGAACGAAAGTATTATAATATATTGGATGACAATTGCATAATGTATGTCAAACTCATTATTGTATATTAAATAAATAAGTTAATTAATGAGTGTACTTTAAAGGGGTACATTTTAATTTCATAAGTAAAATATAGTATAATATTTATTAATACCTAGTAAGCAATTATGATGTGTCCAGTGTTCAGTACTGTGTTATAATCCTGACATTCCTTATTTTATATAATCTTCTCAGCAGTTTATAAGATAAGTAGTGTTTTTAACCCTATTTTTACAAATAATTTAATAGAAACTAAGGTAGTTTAAATAATTTTCTTCAGCATCTGGAAATAAGTTATTTTCATACATGTGTATATATATATCACATATTACATATAAAAATGAAAAATGGTTTACTGTATAATTTCCCTAATATTTACATATCATAAGATAAGGGAATAGTTGCTGTTAGGTTTATATATGAATTATGACTATAGAAATTAACTAAAGTGATGAAATAAAAAATTTAATCATAGTAATTTTTTTAAAAATCTGGTTTTGTCTTTCCTGATGAGGTTTTTCAACTTCTGAAGATTTAGAAAAGTAATGCTTATTATACAGGTCGTTATATATAAAAGGATACTAAATTACCTACTTGGGATTATCATTGTCCAGAAAAACTATAGTGGGGACAGATTTTCTTTTCTCTCAACCCATATTCTAGGTCATTACTGCTTTTTTCCCCAGCTTTATTGAAATGTATTGACGTATAACATTGTGTAAGTCTAAGGTGTATAGTGTTGATTGGAGATACATACATACACATATGCGTGTGTGTGCGTGTATACCTCAAAATGATTACCACCAGAGCATTAACTAACAGAAGTACTGCACCCCAAAGTTAACACTTTATTTTTGCTGTGAGAACATTTAGGATCTACTCTCTTAGTAGCTTTCAATTATAAAATACACTGTTACTATTAGGTATAATTACTATGTTGTACATTAAATCCTCAATACTTGACTGGCAGGTTGTACCCTTTGATCAATATCCCCCTATCTCGCCCACCCCTCAGCCTCTGGTAACCCCCGTTCTACTCTATATTTCTACAAGTTTGGCTTTTCAAGATTCCACATGTAAGATCATAGAGCATTTGCCTTTCTTTGCCTGACTTACTTTACTTAGTATAATGCCCTCAAGGCCCATGCATGTTGTCACAAATGACAGAACTGTCTTCTTTCTCATGGCTGAAAAATATTACATTATTTATATCTCACATTTTACTTATCCTTTCATCCATTAAAAAACTCTCAGGTTGTTTTCATATATTGGCTTTGTAAATCTCTTCAAAATCCTGTTCAGTGTTTTTTGGAATCACTAATCACTTGGGCCACTACTACGATTCCTGTGGTTAGATTTTGAAAGCACCTGGAGACTGATCTTTGACTTATTCACCCTTGGCTTGTTACCCAAGGAAAAGATTTTGTTGGAATAACATCTCTATGGAATCCTCACAAGGCCCCTGCTTTATAACTAAACTAAATTAAATTCAACTAAAGTAAACTAAACTAAACTAAAGATAATGGCTTACCAGTGCTGTGACTCAGCATCACCTCCAGAGATCTAACTTCACAAAAGTTCCAAATCAACCCACCCAGGCCCGATAAGTGACTGCCATGCATTTTACATCTCAGACATACCTTGTGGTGTGTATGTAGGAATGTGGGGACTAACATGTGTGTGAGATATTGAGCATCTTTTTATGTACTTGTTGGCCCTCTGCATGTCTTCTTGGGAAAAATGTCTCTTCAGATCTTTAGTAGTAAATTTATGGAGAATTGCGTTCAATGGCACTATTTCAAATGATAACATTAGATAACTGTCTATAAACTGGGGATTTTCATAGAGAATAGAAGAATGAGATGTTTGGGTTAGCATTAAAATGCACATATTGGTAATCATTAATCTATTTTATTTAGAAAAATTTATTATTTTTTATTAAATTCAGTGGAGCAACATTGTTTAATAAAATTATATAGGTTTCACCCTGGTTGGGTAGCTCAGTTGGTTCAAACATCGTCCTAAAATGCCAAGGCTATGTATGGTTCAGTCCTAGCCAGGGCACATACAAGAATCAACCAATGAGTGGATAAACATGTAGAATAACAAATCAATGTTTCTCTCTCTGTGTCTCCCCCTTTCTTCCTTCCTCTCTGTCTAAACACATATATATGTTTCAAATATACAATTCTATAACACAATGAATCTTAAAGAAAGAAAACTCTGGTACTATGTATTTTTCTAACTTCAAGAAGATCTATGCTTCTGTAATATTTGAGTTAAGTAAGCAGATCAGTGAGGTCATAGCTGATTAGTAGGAAAATTCAAATTCTTATGGCACAAATATTTCAGCAACTATGGTTTCCTATTAAAAGCATACATAATTTCAAGGTTTTAGGTGATTGCTTATTGGAAAATAATCTTGAAATATTTATTTTTATTAGTAAGCAGACTTAGACTGAAATTCAACCTTGTGATGAATACGTAAAGAGTAAATATACATTTAGTTTGCATTATTAGGTAACAGGAACATAAATGCATCTAATCTCTTCCTTATATATAAGAGATTAGAATGCACTGGAGCTTTGCATTCTTGAGGGCATTTGTGTCAGTAAACGTCTTCACTTCCATTACCTAACTTAAAATTTATGGACTATAACTTTTGCTAAGGATTAATCAAAGTATTCAAGGTATATATCTGTTTGGAAAAATATCCTTAAAGTTTATTTTAAAGTTTATCACATCCATAGTTTTCCTTGCCTGCTTTCCATTCCCTGCATTGCAAATAGGGTGTGACTTGGTTCTTTCAGATTGTTGATGTCACAGCTGCATAAATACCCCTTTTTTCATGCACGTAGGTGAGTGTAAAAAAAGAGAACCTGCACAAAATTGGACTAAACCATTTCTGAGTTTTAAAGTTGATAATTTTGCAAAACTGATGTCTGTTTCTAGTGTGTATGTGTGCTTGTGCACTGTAATCCAAGAAATGTATTGTGACTGTTCACCTGTGCTGTCGGTGCTCGAACACCCCCACAGAGGGGTCCTCAGGACAACCACAGATGGCTTATTTGAAGTGCATGTTTAGACTGTCAGTGCAGTGTGGAAACTTTAGGCCTGTGTTTCATCCCTAGAATATATGAATATTATAAAGTTAAATCTAGTTCTTCTCTGTAGATGTCGTATTCTAGTTATCATTTAATACTGTTGCAAGAAGAGATCAATAAGTAGTTATTGTATTTGTGTATTGTGTATACGGAAGACTAAGCAGATAGGAATATTTAACTAGTTCAAATTTTGAAACAAGTATATATAAGAGTTAGAACAGCTTCCAAAAAGGTTTTTTATTTTTAAATTGAGTTTATATTGATGTTATTCTAATTCTAATGTTATGAAGTTTTACCAATGTACAATGATTAAACCTTTGTCTATCTTTTGCAGTGCTTTAAATTTATTTAATGGCTCATGTTGTTAAAAAATTAAGTGTGGTCTACATTTAATTTTCTTTTAAAAATGCTTTTAGAAAAGCAGCTTAGGAAAATATCTATATTCTATATCTTTGCTCAAGTGTCCTAGCATGGTTTATCATCAGCCAATTATAGCAATGAAATAAAAAGCATTTATTTAAGTTAAATTTTTAGATGATACATTTAGCAGTTCTGTGAACTATTAGCACGCTAATGTTTTAATGTAAATGTTTATTAGTTACGACCCATAAAATATTATTTTATGGAAAAGCTAAATGCTTAAAACACTTTTTTAATTTAATGCTTAACCATTACAAAATATGAAGTGATTGCAGTATTATAAATTTAGAAGTGAGAATGGAATGGAACAATCCATACAAGGGGATTTAAAGGTTTCCCTCGTAAGGACCTACTACAAATGCGATTCTTACCTTTAAGTGGGTTGCTTATTTCTAGGTTAATGTGGTTTAAAGAATGGACTTCATTTAATAGATGTCAATTATGGAACACCAGCTGTTCCTGAAAACACAGTGCAAGTCGAAGGAAGAGCACAACACAGAGCAAGTACGTCCTCCCTTGTCCCCAGGATGGAGGGAAGCCGTTACGAATGAGCCAGTGTCATGTAACATTATACGCACAAGCTTTAGGTTTAAGCAAAGCTGGGTTTGATTTCCATTTTGCCTCTTACTATAAATGGCCAAGCAAACTTTAGCTCCCTCCTCTGTTTTTGAGGTTAAATACTTTAAGGCGATACAACAAGTATATAATTAAAGGTGTCAATTATTTTTATGATAGATTTTACTGATGGATGGTGTGTGTTGCTGTATTAGTAGTTTTCACGCTTTATCCTGAATTATCCATGCCATCTAAAGATTACTAGTATATGTATATTATATATGATATATATGTTAGCATATATATACGGATCCCTGACTTATATCTACCCACTACTTTTTCAGAGATGATTAAAAAATACATTTTCTATTGAGAAAGACCTCAGATCAACTCAGGGCAAGGGGGGAGATAATAATGCTCAAATGAAATATATGACTGTATTCCCCAGTGTGATCCGAAGTCTGGTGTAAGCACTCTAGTAACCCCAGAACGCCCGAGAAAGCACAGGGCTGACTAATATTAACCGTGCAGCACCCCAGGAACCCAAGTTGTGTCTGTGTCAGCTCTCAATTAGTGCAGCCCCACACTGGGAAGGAGATTTAAAAACAATGGGACATCATTAGTGGACATTCATAGTACAATATTTTACCAACCTACCAAACATCTGCTTATGAGCCATCCACAGGGTCCCACTAAAAAGGAAAGCAATTTCTTACCCCCTTTGGTAGGCTTTGAAACTGGGAGCACAAGGATGAAATTATAAAACAAAGCGGAGGAAAAAAACGTGCACACTTACCCACTGATGGGTCCGTGTACCCCAACAAACCTGACAGGGGGCAGTGCAGTCAGCTAAGTTGCTTAATGATCCTCCTCTGCAAGTAGCAATTTGAAGAAATCCAACTATCTTGAGTAAAAGGTAAGCATTTTAATGTCCAGATCTTTGATTTGGAATAATTTATAACGTCTTCTAGGAGGTCCCTTTAAGTCACTGAATCTAGAATTGGAGTTCTAGAATTCGCGTCAGCCTGATGGCTTTAATCACTTACCTTTCTTACTGGTTTTTAACCGCCAGCTTTAACCCACCACCGAAGGATAGGGAGCGGACTTACTTGCACCTGCAACATGGCCTAAGGATGCGCTTGTGAAATAAGCCGGGGAGACCACTTCCCTATGCAGATGCTGCTAATTATGTGTGAACTTAGGTCTGCTTCCTCTCCTCTGTGGCGCAGAAATGTTATGTTGTAGCAAAATTACATGTGAAATTGTGATAGCACTTTAACGGATAAAAAATGGAACTTTTTAATGGCCTAGTATGGTGAGCATTTCCTCTGGAATATGATTATAGATCACATCGGAGTGTCCTTTTCCTATCCCTTTTTATGTTGAGATTCTTCTCCAGTAAGGAGATTAATTGTAAGTAATATCATCACTATTATCTTCGGGATTTTGTTACTCATTATATGCATGGCTGTACAGAAATGGAACTGTTTTCTAAAACGAACACTAATGTAAGAAAAAGGAGCATTATATTAAAAATACATGTGACCGGTTAGCTTTAGATTCTTTAGTATTAGACTCCTATGGTGTATATTATCTAGGTGTTGGATAATTTTTTTTTTAGTTCACTAGCAAAGGCAAATAGAAGCATGTAATCTCTACTTTCCTAAATGGTCATCAGGATAATTAGTCTTTCAATTTGTTAGTGTTTGTGTGTATTGTGTGTGTGATCTAAAGGGGCTTGTAAGTCATATTGAGTCTCTGGAGAATTAACTGACATTGATTTTTATTTTCCTGTGCAGACAAATGGAATGTGAGTAAGTGCAATGAATAACTTACTCATCATTGGATAATATTCTAGAAATGATTTGTTTTTTATGTAGTGATTTTTCATGCTGCAACTTTCTTGGAAGATGCTGTGTAGTATGTAGGCATTAGCTTACCCCTTAGGAAGAACATCATGGCTCTTAAATTCCTCACCTTAGAAATTACAGTCTCTGAATTTCCCTGAAGACTCTACTTGCACACCCCCCAAAAATAGTGAATGATATATAGCTATTACATATTTTTCAGAGAAAGATACAAATGGGATATACTCTACAATCCACAGCTAACAAATTTAACGACCTCACGATACATGTGTATTCTCCGAGGTCTCTTGTTAGCCCCTGGGCCACCGCTGTCTGTGGTTCTGGTGGTTGCCGATACTCACATCTCTAGGGCCTTCCTGCCAGAAAGATTCTACCTGGCGGAATATCCTGTGTCTTGGCAGAGCAGGTCAGCCCCGCCTAAGGTTTGCCTGCCTCTACCCCTACTTTCATTTTAAGATTCACTTCAGAAAACAAACAAGCAAGCAAAGAAACTGCATTTTTGTTTGTGTTTAGTTTAATAGGGCCAGCTTCTTTAGAAAGCAGTTTGACAACCAACTTTTGTTATCATTGAATGTCCCTAGGATACCTTCATTCCTCTCTGTTTTGACTTCCCACTGAAGGAAGGAATATTAATGAATGAAATGTTATCAGTCTGTTAAACCCAAGTGGTCTTTAGAAAGTGGTGTAAACTCCCTGCAAAGCATCAGATGTGTAAGAGGAAATAGAGAGTAGTGTAGGAGAGTAGTAAGTGTGGAGAAAATGTTATGAATTCAGAGCACTGCTCCTAACGAGGACGGAGCACAAAAGGACTATTGTTAAATGATCGGGGTTTCACAAGGAAGAAAAAACATTATTTCTTTTGAGTGTGTGTACCTAGGTAGCTGTCAGCCCTTTATTTATTTATTTACTTTTTATCTGATAAATTTAACATGTGAAAATTTATCATTGTAATGTATAGAGTACTACTTTGATACATTTATATATTGCAATATGATTGACATTGAGTCATATATATCACTTTATATCATTATAGCACATTACTGACTATATTCATTATAATATTCTTTAGTTGTCTGTGACTTATTTATTACTCGCTATAAGTTTATACCCATCAATCCTATTTCTCTATTCCTTACGCCCTGTGAATTTGCTATCTCGCTCTCAGTAGCTTTTATAGGTTTGACTTTTTTAGATTCCACATATAAGGGATATCATGCAGTGCTTATCTTCCCTGTCAGACGTAGCTCACCGGGCATAGTGTGCTCACAGTCCCTTCACAGGGTTACGAATGACAGGACGTCTTTGCTTCTCCTGTCTGAGCAGTATCCCACCGTGCAGCACGCCACGTCTTCTTTTGCCCTCTCATCCATCAATGGGCATTTGGGTTGTTTCCACATGTTGGTTATTGCAAGTAAAGCTGCAATAAACATGGGTGTACATGTACCTCATCAAAACCCTGTTTTCATTTTTGTGAGTATATACCCAGAAGTAGAATTGTGGATTGTATGGCAGGTCTAGTTTTAATTTTTTGAGGGACCTTCATATTATTTCTGATTGTGGTTGGACCAATTTATATTGCATGCCAAAGTGTACAGGGCTTCATTTTTACCAGAACCACTCTGGAAGATTCTCTTTTCATTCCATTAGTGGACTGGATTGTGCCATGTAAGCATCTGAACCTGCGGTACTTTACATGCGACTGGATTTGAAGATGGGGCCTTTAAAAACAGGTCATAAAGTTAACATGACATCGGTAGGGTTAGCTGAATCCAGGATGACTGTAATTGAAAATTTTTATAAAGTGATTAAAAAAAGAAAACATGAAAGTTCTAAAAAAGTAACAGAAACTAAGGGGAGTGTATGTCTCTTAGTTAAAATGCTGATCTAAATGAATACATTTCCACTGTATATTGGCTATGAGATTTATGAGATATTGAAGCTAGAAGAATAAGCAGTGGTTTACTTGAACTTGCAGGAAATATGGCCAACATTTTCAGATTCCTGCCAGGAGGTGAGCTGAGGCAGGGTGCATGGGTTAAAAACATACCAGCAGAAGGCATTTAGTTACAGTCTATGATCTGGAAATATTCAGATGGAGTCTTAAATGCAGAGTAAAAATTACACACTGGGATGGGTTGTTGACAGTCAGTCTGTTCACAGTTTTCATATTTGTCTTCATTTATCAGAAGTTCCAAAATATGTAATGAACTTCCACACATGCCTTTGTGCCTTTGCTTATGATACTTGGTCAGACTGCAATGGCTTTCCTCAATCTTGCTGCCTCTGCCCCTCATAAACTCCCAGTCAGGCTGCTGCCGTCAACTCATCAGGCCACTTTAAAAGAACCAAGTAAAATGTCCCATTATGTGTGTTTCCATGACATGTCATGTTGATATATTTATATCGATGTAATACAAAAAAAGATTTGCATCCCTTACTTTGGGTCAGGCACTGTGCTAGGCACCGGTTATACACCTGGGAAAGTATTAAAATCAATGTTTCTCAAGTCACTTCGAGGTTCTTCACTGTTGGGAATTTGTGTCCCTGCCTCAGTTGTCATGTCTCTGGTGCCTGATGCTCACTTGGGTAAACTGAGTTTGTTCATTATGGTTTTACTGTTCCGAAATTGATAGTCTGTTTACTATGTCCATGGCAAGGTACAATTAAGTATTTGGAAAACCAAAATTCCCATTCCCATTGCAACTTAAACAAGAGAAAAGTAACTACCAACATTCGATGCAATTATTTAGTGTCTTTAAATTTTTAATCATGATACAATGCACATGCATCTTTGCTATAAAGGTGAGTGGTGAGAAGATCTTTTAGTAGAACAATTCATTACCATCACATAGAGTAATGGACAATTTTTTCATTAAACATTGCATTTTCCAAACAGTTTATGTTGTGGAGGAGGGTGTTTGAAGGAGGTGGTGATGCAGACACAACACATTTGAATTGTGCCTTTTCCATGTTGGTTTAAGTGGATGAGATCACAGTTCCTTCAATATTCCTCTAATATTCTATTCATACGTGAGGCATTCAGAAAAACGTATTAGTTAAATACTTATGGAGTCTGGCATTGATGTTAGATTCTCTGAGCTGTCAATTCCTTAGTATGCCTCTTAGAAGGTATAAAAGTTACACTTTGATATAAAAGGTTCAGGACAAATGCATATATATTCTCTTCTGTGCTCTGTTTAAATTTAGAACTTCAAATAGTCTGACTTCTTGTTGGAGTTTTCTTGCCATTTATTATTCAGTGGTTGATTCCTACAATTTTATTATATTTTTACAGATAACTTGTCTTCTGTTTTTATTATTCGGCCTCAATTCACATTCTCAGGAAGGCAGTCTTGATAGAACAACATAACCTTGTCATGCCCCGACTTTTTTTAAGCTAGCTGCCACCATCACAATGCATTCCAGCATTTGCTGTTTTATTCCATGACCGTGCATCAGGGCCCTGTGATACTCTCCTCTGACTTTTTGATTTGTAACAGCTTCCATGATTGCTGCTTCTGTTTTTATGTCAAGCCCTTTCAAGGTACATAAATGCTAAACACAATGGTTTAGAAACCTAGTTCAGCTTCTCCATTAACTGATTTATGGACTGAAGATAGGAGAGGATAAAATGTCTTTTCAATGGGGGTTTATTCTCTGTTTTGATTCACTCTCTAGACAAGTGTCTAGTCAAAGGGAGAGACGAGTGAGAACTGCACGGCTATATGATTAACAAAATACATTCTAAAGCTTTGAATTTATTCTGTTTTACAGTAGGACTTATAACTGAGCTAAAATTAATCCTGAGGTTTGTGGCTTCTGACAAAATATTTTTAAGGTATGACTATTATTTAAATTCTTTATCTTTGCCTCATGTTATCATGTCTGCATTTATATAAATGCTTTTAAAATGCTTTTGTAAACAAGTAGTAATTACAAAAGGACTGATCACTATGTCCCATTTTAAAAATCAGAATATTATACAAATATTGACAAAGTGCTCAAAGAGGATAATTATTTACTTAAAATTAATTTAGCATATATATTTTTTTTATTTTAAGGGTGCCCAGGATGTGTTTGAAAATAGATAGGGGAAAGCATGCACACATGGAAATTACTGCTGTGAAAGTTCTTACAGTCACAGATTCCTAGGGACAGGAGCTCCTGCAGGACATTGCACAGAGGTCAAGGCACCAGAGTGGTCAGGAGGCAGGGAAGAGGGAAGAATTGGGCAAGAGCCATTGTTACAGTTACCAGGGGGAGAACTCAGTGACTAAGCTAAGTAGGCTTAGTGGGTTTAGTATTGGAGAGTCTGAATGATTTCAGGAGACTCTGGGTTACAGAGGACAGTGGCCCAGAGTGAGACCTGTAAGTGGTAGACAAAGGAGTTGGGGGTGAGGGCTCCATCTTGAGTGGTTTGCATGTCAAATGCTTCCTTGCAGCTAAGCAACAAACCAAACAAGCAAGCAAAATATAACCAAAGACATTGAAATAGAAAACAGGCTGAGAGTAACCAAAGGGGAGAGGGTAGGGAATTTCAGGGGAAAGGGGAAGGGGTCACAGGAACAAATATAAAGGACATATGGACAAAAACTAAGGGGGGGTGGAAATGGGAGGGAGGAGGGGAGCACTGGGGGGTGGACTGGGTTGGGAGTAAAAGATAGAAAATTGTACTTGAACAACAACTAAAATAAAAAATTTAAAAAAAAAGAAAAAAAATGCTTCCTCACAGGTGAGTTGTTCGCTGTGTCTGGGAGTTGGCTAGCCTTGGGAGGGACAATCTCTCCCAGGCCAGGAAGGACTCAGATGTCAAGTCATCAGAAACCCATGGTTAATACGTTTCTTATATTGTAAACCCATGTATAACCAATCGAATCTACAGATAAGATTTAAAAGTGGGTTTGTTTTCGAGCATAATAACCAAGGCACCCTTGTCTGACCATCAGTTACACTCCTAGTGTAGCAGTCGATGGGAGCATAGTCGCTTGTGCCTGAACTATAAAATAGACGGTCACAGTTTTAGAGTGAGTCACAGTTTATAAAATCTTTTACACTAATATTTTGTTAGTCTTGCCCACAATCTTGCACATGTGTGTTTTTCCCTGTTATAGAGAGACACATGTCGAAAGAGGCTCAGTAACTTGCCAGAACCGCTCTATCGGTACAGAGTTATAGAATCCCGACTGTCTACTTCTAAATCTCATTGTCCGCCTTGCGCTCCGCTGACTGCTCCTCTGGGGGAGCGAGAGGGGCTCCACACACGGGTCCGACAGCTGCAGGTAGGGCGGAGCTTTACCTGCTCCCTGAGCACATACGGGCTTAGAGAAGTTGAGACCATTTTGAACATTCCCCCCCCCCATTCTTTGATCTCTTCCATATAGCATTCATCATTTACTTTAATTAGCTGCTCTACTGAGATAAAAATGAGGGGGGATAATGAAATTGATACTGAGGAGGGGTCCGGGATGCAGAGATGGGGGGTCCACACTCAGATACTAGTGTTCCTCAGCAGAGCTGTAAACATCCTGTCTTTCCTTAATTAGGGTGAGGGCGTTGAGCCAACGTGGGCTTTATGGCTGTGAGGAGGGAGTTATAGAGAGTGAGAAAAGAGGGAAGAAAGGACCCAGGTCCATGGGTTATTTGAGAATGTACTCTTAAATAATCAGAATATACTCTGGTTCTGCCGGCATTAAAGCCAAGATCTGAAGCAGTATTACTTCTTTTTTAATTTAAATTATATTTTATTGTTTGTGTTATTATCATTATCCCAATTTTCCCCCTTTGCCTCTCTGTGGCCAGCTCCCCACTCCCACAGCCAACCCCCACACCCTTGTCCAAAAAACTAAAGAAGCATCATTTATTTCAATCACCATGGGTCATGCATATATGTTCTTTAACTAATCTCGTCACCTCCTTTCAGCCAGATCCCCCCTCCCCTCTTAGAGCTGTCGGCCTGCTCCCTGTGCCTCCGATTATATTTTGTCATTAGTTTATTTTGTTCCTTAGATTCCATGTATAAGTGAGATCATGTTATATTTGTTTTTTACTGACTGGCTTATTTCACTTAGCAAAATAGCATTATTTACAACAGCAATATTATTTCCAATAAAAAACCCATCCAGTTCTATTTGAATCACAACTATGCCTGAGATTTATTTTAATTTTTGGTTTCCTTAAGCAGACTAACTCCTTCTTAGTACCTTATTTCACATTAATGGTATCAACAGTGAACACGCGTGAATTCTCATACAATAGAAATATAAAGTTATTCATATGATAATGAGTCGGCAACCCTCTAGGTGTATTGAGGAGGAAGATCCAGGAGAGTGTCTGGTGGAAGAGCACAGTGTAGAAAAAAACAGTACTCAGATCAGCTAACCATTGTAGTTCTTCAATTTTTAATTGATATTGAAGATGTTATGCAAAGTGCAATTTAATAACAGATTGCCCCAAAGTGAAAGTGCAGTCTTTACAAGTCTGCCATGTGTACCCTAAAGTGGAATGACAGAGAAGGAAAAGACCAACAGGACAGAGAGAGAGTAGGGGACACGATGTGGAAGAAATGATTAGTAGAACTCCATTTGGACAAGTGTTGCTGAATTGAACAGGAAGAATATATTTATTCATTCCGTTAAGTGGGAACTATAATTGTTAATCATTTTTAACATCTGTTTAGTTCCAAGCCCTAGGTCATACAGACATAGTGGTGAACATGTAGCCACAATTCCTGGTGTTGTAACGATGACCTGAGAAAATGTCTAGTGACCATTTAAACAATGTGGTGTCAGTGGATTATGTACTTAGGATTGTTGCAAGGCTGAATTTTGTTTCTGATGCCCTCATGCTGAGTCCACTGCGACGTACTGCAAAATAACCCCTAGCCAGGGTTTGAGGTATTGTCAGTAAATTTCCACATGGGAAAACAAAAAAAGTATGTCAAAACATTGGAGGGGAAATTGCATTTCAATATTCTAATTAATTTTACTAATGTTGGCTTCTTCTGATGCCTGTCTTGTCCCCTCACTCTATTCCAATACACAACACACACTTTTTTTTAAATTTGAGAACTTTATTTCTGCCATTTGTACCTAGATTATCTCATTAGTCTAGTTTTACTTCATATTTTTCTGTTTGTTTACTTCTATATCTATGTGTTTTCTCAAATCAGTGCACATTAATGTATTAAATACATCAAGCGTATGCCAGCTGGAGCGTGAGGCCTCTTGTGGCATTGTAGATCTCTCATCCAGTGAGGTCAAATAAGGCTTTCTTTATGGATACTGATCAGGGACCCAGACGTGTCTGAAAAACTAAAGAAGCATCATTTATTTCAATCACAGTGGCAGATTTTACAGCAATGCTTTGTTTGCTAGGGCTGCCATAACCAAGTACCACAGACTATATGGTTTAAACAACAGAAATTTATTTTCTCAGAGTCCTGGAATCTGGAAGTCCAAGGTCAAGGTGCCCATGGGCTTGATTTCTTTGGAGGTCTTTCTTAGTGGCCTGAGGATGGTTGCTTTCTTGCCGTGTCCTCACATGGCCTTTTTCTCTGTGCTCATCCTAAGTGTCTCATTGTTTTAGGACACAAGTCTTTTCAAGTTTTTTTTATTGTCGTTCAAGTACAGTTGTCTCCATTTCCCCCATCACTGCCCCCACTTCAGCCCTCCCCACTTCTCACCCTTGATCCTACCCTTCTTTGGTTTTGTCCATGTGTCCTTTACACATGTTCCCAAAAACCCCTCTCCATTTTCCCCCCACTAACCCCTCTCCTCCTCCCCTCTGGTTACTGTCAGTTTGTTCTTAATTTCAATGTCTCTGGTTCTATTTTGCTTGCTTGTTTGTTTTGTTGATTAGGTTCCACTTATAGGTGAGATCATAAAGGCCTTATTTTCTATTATAGTCATATAAGGGTCAGTGCTTCAGCATATGAATTTTGAGGATACACAATTCAGTCTATAACAGTATTGTACAAGTTGAAGAATAAAGTCAATACAGTCATGCAGCACTTAATGATGGGAATATGGGAATATGTTCTGAGAAATGCATTGGGAAGTGATTTTGTCATTTTGTGAACATCATGGAGTGCACTTTGCACAAACCTAGATGGTATAGCTTACTACGCGACTAAGCCAGGTGGCACCACTTATAGCTCTTAGGCTACAAGCCTGCACAGCATGCTGCCGTATAACAGAATGTGAGATTAAATCATGTACAAGAAAAACTAGTGCAGTTCAGAGACGTCATAACGACAAGATGTGTGAGGCTGCTGGCAGTGTGACGCAGCCTACTGTTTTACAGCCAACTTTGTGTATCAGCAGAAAGAGTGCACTTCAATAATAATGAGAAGTACAGGATGGTAAATGCAAAAAGCAGTAACGTGGCTGTTTCTTATCGTTATCAAGTGCTCTATACTGTAGATAAGTGTGTGTGCTGTACTTTTATTTGACTGGCAATGCAGAAAGACAGATTAACTCTGCAGGGTTCAGGATAAAGCCAAGTATAGTGTACCAGACAAAGAACCTAAGTGCTCTCAAAAACTAAAACAAAAATGATCCGCCTGTGTTCTGGCAACATGATCAGAACGCGTGACTGCCCGCCATCTTGTTTGTGGAGTGGTTTCTCCAACGCATCCCAGGGAGAGGAAAGGCCAGTGCAGTAGAGTTGGATAACCAGGGAGAGACCGCATTCACATACCCTTTATCACAGCGCACTGGTTAATAGATCCACTTTATTACTGTTGCTGTTAGTCTCTTCTTGTGCTTAATGTATCCATTAAACTGTGCCATAGGTGTGTGTGCACAGGAGAAAACTTAGTGTACGCCATGTTGAATACTCTCTGAGGTTAAGGCTCTGGTAGGTGTCTCGGAACTCTTTCCTGCAGGTAAGGAGGAAATGTTGCAGTATAGAAAAGGAAAATGAAGCACGGGCATATATTTGCACCCTGCCTTCTCTTTAGTACTCTTCCAGTTTTTATATTGAAGAGGCGAAGAGCAGCCCTGGCCAGGTATCTTAGTCGGTTAGAGTGTGGTCCTGATATGCCAAGGCACACCCTCTGTCATCTGTACTTGTAATCTTAGAATGACTACTTAAGATAGACTGCATTTTTCCAATATCTCATTTTATATGATAACTTAGTGATATACAGTCATTTTGAGATTTCACAGATTTTATGCAATTGTTCATTCACACCAAGAGTGTGAATAAGAGATTCATTGCACTTGGCTATTTATTTTTCATGAACATTAGTTCGTTAATAGAGTCAATAACCTGTGTGTTGCTATAAAGGCAATGAAACCTGTTTTAAAGTGAGAGAAAAGAGCCACTAAATACGAGTCTTATAACATGCTTATTTCTTTTCTGCCCTTTTCTTCGTGTTTCATTTTTATTTCTCAATTCACTTTTTTGGTATTAATGCTTTATTTTTTAATCACAGTTTTACTTTAGATATTTTATTTTAAATCTTTTCTAATCATATGCATATTGAGGCACATGATAAAATGAAAAAATATTTGTTCCTAAAATATTGAAGTTATTATTGGATAAGATAAATAAAGAGGCTTAATTGGAAAATGCTTTAGAAAGTCATTCTGGATAGAAGACATTTTATTCGTTACAAAAAATATAAACTCTACAGCATTTTTAGAGATTCACATTTTTAAATGTCAGTTCATGCTGTATGAGAATAATGTTATTAAATCTTTGACTTAAAGTAGTTATGAGTTGGAGATGATTATGGTGTTTTAGCTATACTACGGCACTGTCATCTTTTTTTATTTTTCACAAGTTTTAAGGGTTTTTTCATTTAACATCAGGAGATGGTAAGGAGAATTTCAATTGTTTTACTTATGCCGTAGAAATATGCAGTCAAAATAAAGTATATGCACTGATTAAGAGAATATTTCCCCCCAAAGGACCCAAAAAATTACACATAAAGTGTTAGTGACTATAACATATTAACACAAATTACATTACTATATTGAATGAGTGGGATGAATATTTCTGAATATAATTTAATTACTTTAGAACGTTTTTTCTCTAATTGATTTTAATGGTTAGATTTTTCTTCTATTTTTTTGTCCTGGTCAATTCTCTTATCCAATGTATGATATTGATCCAAGTGGCTACAATTCTTCGTAACCACAATGATGAAATATGATCTTATGGTAGCAAATTAGTTTGACTCACCTTTAGATGCCACATGTACCTTGAAGGGTGTCTGTCCATCAGCTTTATCCCATGTCTTCACATTTTCAGTTGTTCTGTCTCAGTAATTTGTTGTTCTCTCCTTCTGACTTCACACTTATTTTCCTTCTCTTGTGACTGCTTCACAAATTATAGCAATAGTGATATTGTCTAACACTGTAACATTTTCATTTAAAAAATGAATCAAAATAGTTGAAAATGTAAGTCAGTTTGTAATGTTGATGTTTTTGAAATTTTAATGTAAGCCTGACTTTGATACACTTGGACATTTATTTAACTTCAGTTAGATTTCTTATACAAAGTATGAGGCATACTATATGAACAATGTTTGTAATTAAATCTGGTACTCTTAGAGATTTCATTAGTTCTAATCAGAGCTAATTTATCTAAATTCTTAAGAAACTTTCCTAATATGCTTGTCAACTATTATATTGTGCTTAGTTAATTACTTTTTAGTAAAAACGATCCACTAGGGGCTCGTACACAGTAGTTCAGAAAATGAATGCATTTCTCACCCTGAAGTCCTTGTCTCGAGGAGGAAGTGTTGTACATGTTGGCCGTGCTGGTCAGTCCCCTAACTGAGGTACTTTTAAGGAACACGCCGTGATTTGGAGCTGCCATTTTTATGTATGCTTTATTGGCAACACGAAAGAGAATACAACAATGCATTCCCTTTACAAAAGTACAACTAAGGTCATGTTTAAATATGGTTTTCAGAGTTTGTAGGAAGCAATGCTGAACCTGAGTTTAGACTATTTATTTCTAAAATGTTAAAGCAAATGTACGTGTGCTAACTAATGAAATAGCTAGATGCATAGAATTGTTTCAGGATCACCGCATACAGTTCTGCAGCCCATGCACTGCGCAGAGGAACCACTGTGGGGATGAGTCGGGTGTGGAGTCCGGTGGATGTTTCTTTTGACAAATTGCGGGCTGGCTCCTGTTTCAGTGGTACCATTGGCTTCCCTAAGAAAGAGCACATTTTTCTAATATTTCTGTTCAATCAAGACATATTTTTGTCATTGCAAAGTGGGGTTTATTTAAATATTAGTGAATCTATAAATGATATATAAAAAGAATATTAAAAATGTAAACCACCCA